>JAPMOQ010044403.1:758527-1015275 GCA_026543055.1 Argiope trifasciata
CACACACACACACACACACACACACACACACACACACACACACACACTGAGCTTTATTTTAAGTATAGATATATCTTTGTCTTTTCAATGCAGCATGGCAAACATTGAATTGCTTTTTATTATGATGATTTTGCAGTTTTTTGTGTTAGCTTGTCTATTTTATATTATTTTTGCCACACGGATGCATATCATGAATATTCTCCAGTATTTATAAATAATTGTTGGTATTTGATGATTTTATCTCTTTATTAGTTTTATTAAATTAGTTTTATGAAGGCTACCCTAATATGTTACTGTAATAAGTAAGTCCGTAAAAATAAAACAAGCACTAAAATTCTTACTGCACCTGACCACACCCTCAATCTTTCTTTTTGTGAATAACTCACAATTACTTTTAATTTTTATAGACAATCGCATATTAGGATCCTTTCATTAATTTTCATCAGAAATATTTTGTATTTTATACAACATTCTTAAATAAGAGGCGAAAGTTATAAACAATTGAAAAATAAATTCTTATATTTTCCCCTTTTATAGTGTGGGAGGGATCAATAGACATTGAGTACCAAGAGTCAAACTAAACATTCTGCATTATATCACGCTTGCTTTTTCCTCCCTATCTTTCTATTTAGGGCACGTTTCTTAAGAACAAACATGACATAAATTAAATATTTATAATTAAAATATGTCTATGAAAGAAACTGGCATCATTTAACTACAAATTCAGTATTGGATCTTTCTGTATCCTTTCCTATTTTAATGACTTTCAACTCGTTTAAAAAATGAATTGAAATATATTGTTTATTAAAAATTAGAATACTGATTTTTATTGAATTAAATGGTTGCACATTTTGGATCACAAAAAGCCGAATATATGATATAATCGTTTCCGTTCGATAGTAAATGAATGAAGCAAAAGGTACCAAAAATAAATAAAAGGATATTAGCAATTAATCTCTACTTTAATGATTATATAACTGACTTTGTATAAAAATTCATTCATAGACATACTAATTAGAAGTTTTTTAAGTAATTCAAGAATATTAAGTTAGTTAAGGAAAATATTGTACCTGTAGTGTTATCTGAAGATAATGCGCTTTATGCAAGTACAGTATATACGAGTAAACCGCGAAATCATTGCTTATGAATAAAATATTTTTATATACGTATGATTTACTATTTTCTATACAGATGATTTTGATATACATAATATTTATATATATGATTCATAATGTTATACAAGATTATTATTAAAATTTAAATTCCTTCAATGGAAGTTTCACTCATTAAATTAAAAACTACTAGTAACAGGTTACTAATTACAATTTTTCCGAAATTCCTTTTATGTGAGAGGCATATAAAATCTCTTGTTATAACTTACGTTAACTTTATTTGCAAATCTTATGAATTATAAATGGGTGTTTGTTCTAGAATTTTAACTTTTAACCTCCTTAAGATTAAAAATTAAAGTTCCTTGTATCACAGAATATTAAATTATGCTATTCTTAAACAAAATTTAAATTGAACACAATCCCTAAAACTAATATTTTATCTATAAATCACATTTTAATCATAACTACAGTAATGCGACAGGGATGCAACCTATTGTTGCAATACCTAGAGATTATACTTCTTTTATTTATACAACTGAAAATGATATTTTAAATATGGGTACTGCTCCTGCAAGTCTCTAATTATAAAATACATAATAAAATAAGAACAATTTCTAAGATTAAAATCATAATTTCTTTTTTTTTCAGAGGAGTCTCCTATGATCCCTCTTTTTTAATTCACCTATTTTATCACGTTTTGAAATGAGGATTTCTGAATTAAGCACCCCTGGAACTAAATTCAGAATGCTGTATTCAGATAATCTGAAATTTATGCTCTTACGGCCCTATTTTTTTCTCTACATTGTTCGGAAGTGTGGTGTTCAGTTTTAAATATACTGCATATCTAGTACATTTTATATCTTAATAAAGCGTGGGTATTGCCAATGATATTCTGAAATGGCATAAAGTTATATTTTTAAGCAATGAATAATTTGATTAAATATTCTCCAATTTAACGTTAGGCAACTTTATGAAAGAAATATACCGGAACTTAGCGCATTATTCCACATTATTATCTCGACTAAACATTCTTTATCTATGGTCTAGAGTCAAACCTGGCCATTCGGCATTGATATACAAAATTCCGGGGAGATTTGAAGAGACAATGACTGGTGAGAAATGAGCAGGAAAATTTTACATCATATGAAAAATGTGGACATTGTTAATAATATTTTGAAATTTCATAAAATTACATTTTTATGCAATGAATAATTTGATAAAATATTCTCGTTTAAAGTAAGATAACTCTATGATCGAAGTATACATGAACTTAGCACATTATTATCTTGACTAGAGATTTTTTTATATATGATTTAGAATTAGAACTTGGCTATTTGGCACTGATATACAAAGAACAGGGGGATTTGGGGAGACAATGACTGGTGAGAAATGAGTAGGAAAATTGCCAAATTCATTTTTTATCATTCACTGTATTATTCAAGTTTATTAGAACAAAGTGACGAATGACACTGCAGAATAGCTTAAATTTATATCTTGAGTTCAATTTTTTAAAATAACTTCTCGTTTAGTATAATATTGTAGATGTGTAAAAAATAAATGAAAATTTATCTAGAATAATTATTATAGAAAAAATAGAGAACCCATCCCCCCCAAAAAAATGTGTTTTCGGAGTATTAAGGAGAATCTGAAATGTACTCAGTTTTTATCATTTTCATAATAACGAAATTGTTAGCTTAGTTTGTATATTGATATTTTATTTAATATTTCATTTCTTTGCAGAAAAGACAGGAAATTATTAAATAGCTGTAAACAGAGTGTTCTTTTATTTTAAAATATAGTAGAAGAATAAAAAATTCATTTTCTTCCTGAAGGTCAAAAATGGGACGCGTGTGCAATCTTGTTATTTTAATATGTTAATGAGATAATGCGAGCAATAATTATATTCTTATTTGAAATATGAAACAAAATTTCTAATTATTTTGTGAAACTGAATTGCATAAAAAAATTCTAATAAAATGATTTTATAATCAATGTATTATTGAATAAATATAATAAATGTAATAAAAGTAATTATCAATCCACAATCTTAAAAAAATGCTGAGTAAAGTTTTAAATGTTTTTCTGATAAATATATATACTTTATGCAATGGGTAATTCAAAAACATATCAAATTTTGATCTTAATTTTTATGATGAAATGAATAGTTTGGTGAGTAAAATGAATAATAAAGGCATTTCGAGATTTAAAATTATTTTTCAACTTAATATTTTCAACTCAAATTAGTTTTAAACCATGAATCAAGACTTCTTTAAAAAGTGAAAGTGGAAAGGCTTTAAAAATCAGCTGAATTTAATCTAGTCGTTAAAAGCTTCATGAATAATAATTTAATATTTGATATTCATGAAACATTTAATGATTAAATTCTTATACAGCATTTTAGCAATATGAAGATTTATAACAATATCATTTTACATTTCATATTTTTGATGTTTGCTTTATCATTTAACTGCTATATCTTCAGCACTGAGTAAAAGATCTGCTGAAAATTCCTATTGAATCCTGATATTTTATTATTATGCTCTATAGAAAAGTTTCTGATTTCTCTGTATAATTAGTTGAACGCATTTCATACAATAGATTGCTTGATTATATCTAATAAATCAGATTTCGTATATAATTATAACATGCATATACAGAGAGAGATGAATATTACATTCTTAATTACTCTCCGTTTCACATGCTTAATAAAATATATGAATATATAATGCATTCAACATAAATTTTAATTATGAATTAATTCATAAAAGTTTATTATTAATTATCTAAGTGTATATAATAATTCGAATATTTATGAGGATTGTCTAGTGAATACTCTAGGAAATAATATTAAGTAACATAATGTCTAGACAACTTGAATATCACCAAGCACTGAATTTTTAGATAAATTAGTTAAGATTTCAACGGTTTCATTAGCAATTGGAATAATTGGTTAAAAAAAGAAGCTTTCTGAGAAGAGTTTAAATACTGTCTGCTTTCCGAAAAATATGCCCAATTCCAAATATATTATTCATAAAAAAAATTTTAATTTTTAATTTATTCTATTTTTTAGAGTTATTCCACTTATTAATTTGCTCATGAAATTTTAAGCCCTGATATATTGTTTGCTGGGAAAACTGGGAACTTGTTTTACTGGGGAAAATGGACGTTTGACTTAATTCGGAATTATCCAACATTTTGTGGAAAAAAAATTGTTTCATAGGAACAAAGAAAAGAAAAAGTTTATAATATAATATAAATTTTACTTTTACTATGAAAAGTACGCCTACTAAGAGTATTAAAATTATTCAAACCTTATACTATCTTTTTATTTTGTCAATTTCAAATTTAATCTGCCTACTGATATATAGCTATTTTACATAGTTCTGAAAATACCTTATATAACAGGGATAATCCTTTGGATATCTGATTTGATAAAAGAAATGAATAAAATTTAAAAGAATATATTAATTTTTGAAAAAGTGCAATAGAGCAAAATGATCAAATTACTAGTAGGCTATTGGTGGATTCAATCGAATATTTATGTTTTCAATAATACGTCCTCATTCTCGTCTACATGTCTCCGATTAATATAATTTCTGCCGCAGGTATCGAATATTCCATATGAAACGCCGGAACACGAGTACTAATACATATATCACCGAAATTCTCGAATAATCGATAATCTTTCGTAGATAATTTTAAATAATGTTCATCTTCAAGGTATGCGACAGTTGATCCTGTATCCATTCAGCATCTAATAGAGTTATCTGTAAAACTGTTTACCATTCGATGAGACTTTTTTCGCAGCGAAGCAATTATACAAATTCGTAACAATACTCATAATACCTATTAGTCACTACGGCTTCCGAATTTTTGAATTTCGAACATAAAATCTATTGGTACTGATCCTCTTTGCTTTTTTTTTTCAGAACTCTGATTCACCTAAAGAATTCGTAAAACTTCACTAGAAATTTACACTGGATCATTGATAATCGAATATTTTACGTAACGACTTTTTTTTTAACAAAATAAATGTATATTAAAAGCTCATTTCGTTTGTTATTCATAATTTATTCAAATTTGAATCATATTTCACTCATGTTACTTTTAAATATTTTTTATTTGGTTGATTTTAAAAATATATCTGACATAACAACTAATTGAAAATACTATTATCAAAGCAAGCTAATTACAAATTTTCGAGATTTTTTGAACATCAGTGATCATTATGGAGACGATTTTTATTAAACGTTGTGAAAATTCAACGCAAATTTTTAATCATTATATTTAATATTTCTGGATCTCTATGAAATATTTTCATCTTATGAATTTCATAGGTTTAAAACACATAAAATTATCTAGCATTTGATAGCTTACGAAACAGATTTATCTACTAGAGTGTTCTTCCTGTGTGGTCGATGCTGTTTTCCACTGTTCAGGTTCAAGGTCACTTATCGATTGTAATTACTCTCTTTCTCTTTAAGTTCTGTATGCTTATGTCCTTGGTTTTACAAGTACTTCATAGAAACAAACAAACAAATTTTTATTAATTTATTTTTGAATAAATTTACCCTCTTTTCACATTTTATGACAAAATAGCTTTAGAAATTTTTTTGATGCTAAATTTCGAAATTATTGTGTTCAAAAAATATAATAAACTTTTGTGGTGAAAATAGGCAGAGAGTTATCAAACAAGAAAAAATACCTTTAACTATATGAAACTCTTCATTTTAATAACATAATTCTGTAGCTCTAATTCTCAATTTTTAATTAAGAAATCTTATCCAGGAGTGCGTGGAGACATATTTTAAAAATCATATTTTTACATAATTTCTGAATTTTAGCATTCGGAATTACGTAATATAAAAATAAATATTTGCATCTTTACATGAATATATGTCTGGGCATTTATCTGATTTTATTTATTGCCATAAATTAAAATAACTAACAACATTTTTGGCTAATTGTATTAGTAATCAGATTAGTTTTAAATTCAAGTTCATATTGAAAAGAGAAAATAAAAATACATAATTAGCAATTGCAAAACCGTGGTGTTAAATTGAGTATATGAGTAACAAATAAGTAACATAACATAGTGCTAAATATCGCGCTCTGTTAGTGTAACTATGTGATTAATAAATACGCTTGAGATGAGTTTGATGTCTGCTACAGACGAATCCTGTTAATGTCCGAATTATTTTTGAATTATGCGTGATTATTTCTTAAAAAAATGTTAGGTTGATACTCGTATCTAAATATGATGTAAATTCTTGCTGCAAAAATTATTACCAATTTTAATAATAACTCTCATCTATATTGTAACACCAGACACTATAACTAAGTAGTAACAATTTTATAATACTAGCGATTCAATGAATCAGGTTCAAATAATATCAATTTCCTACATAGTCGAAATAAGTTCGGAAAACCAATTTAATGTTATAATTATCTTTTAAGCAATTTTGACTCAGTATTTGCTTACAACATCTAATACTACTTTACTATATTACTATATTTAAGGTATCCGATTATGTTAGAAACACTGGTTATCGACTACATTGGCGAATTTTTTAAAATTGTTATTTCTTGTAATCCATATTTTTCTCTTTCCAAAATAGTTTATCTTTTCTATAAAAAGGAAGGCCTGACCTATCCTCTAGGGTCGCATATTTTCCAGCGAAAATTTGTCTTTAACTTCCATTTTCTCAAAACTTTAATATTCATAAAAAACACTTCACCATTAATATGGTAGCTCAGAAACTAACTGAAGTATTTACATAAAATTTCTGGGTGTGCTTTTAATAATATGGCCAATGAAATGAACCAAAAGTTTTATTGTTGGTGAAATAATTTTTCATTTATAGGTGTTTTTAGAAAAAATAAGTTGTAAATTATTAGAAAAATGCATATGTATATATTTGACAAGTAACTTATTTGCATCTCAAAATTTTTCTTTGATTTTGGTTCCTTTTATTCATTATTATATTCTTTACATTGTGCACAAAGAAAAATAGGATTGCTATACTACAGTTTTGTATAGAATGTTAAACGTTTTGGTTAAATTTCATTAAAATTTACTACTCGTTTTCCTAATTCTTAAAATAATTAATTTTAATAATTAATAATTTTGTTGTATCTATAGTATTTTTTATTAGGATTAACAATACACCTAAAAACCATAGTTTTAAGTAGTTTTAAAAGAATCCAATATTTCAAAATTTTCCCTTTGAACATAGTCGGGCACCATTATTTATAAAAGTTATAAATTGTATTCCAGGAAAATGTTTGCCTGATTTACTATGGAAACTGGTGTGAAAAAAATTGCAATATGTGAAAAGTTGTCGAAATTCATAGGGTGTATTTCATTGAATATTTTTAATCCGACTAAACTACGATAGGCTCTACACACGATCATTAATTTTTTAATTAATAAGGGTTTATCTCAGTTTCATGCTGAAATTGTTTTCCTATGTTTTTGTTTATAATACTCAGCTGAATTTGAAATATAGAAATGATTTTCATTTTTGTAAATTCAGTTACAATAAAAATAATTTGTTTTAAATAAATTTCCCAATGGTAAATATATTTCTATAATTTTCAAATATTTCTCAGATTCCTAAATGTTTTTTTATTATTTAAATATATTTTATAATTGAAACAAAACATTTCAAATTTAAGTTCATCCGGATTATACAAATATTACAATGAATATTTGTTTACATGAGACATCTAACTTTCTGAAAGAATACTCTAAATATATTTTGATTTATAGCTTTATTTTTTATCAGCAATCTTCAAAAGGAACTTCGGAATAACACTATAACTCACTTTACCATAATTATTGACGAAATGTTTTTTAATATACTCTTAAATTTTTATTAAAAAATAAATAAATTTAACGATATGTTTCTCATGAAATTTCTTTAAAACTTTACTATCAAATATAGGTAAAAAGTATGAAAAACGGCGTAATATACACTGAAGTGACAAAAGTCATGGGATGACTGTTAATATCGTGTCGATCCTCCTTTTTCCCGGCGAAGTGCAACAACTCGACGTGTCATGGAGGCCACAAGTCGTTGGAAGTCCTCTGCAGAAATATTGAGCCATGCTGTCTGTATAGACGTCCATAATTGTGAAAGTGTGGATGGTGCAGGAGATTGGGCACGAACGGACCTTTCGATGATGTCCCATAAATGCTCGATGGGATTCATATCTGGCGATCTAGGTGGCCATATCATGCGCTGGAATTGTCCGGAATGTTCTTCAAACCAATCGCGAACAGTTCTGGCCCGGTGACATGGCGCATTGTCATCCGTAAAAATCCCATCGTTGTGTGGGTACGTGAAGTCCATGAATGGCAGCAAGTGATCTGCAAGCAGCTGAACATAACCATTTCCAGTCAATGATCGACTCAGTTGCACCAGTGGACCGAGTCTATGCCATGTAAAAAAAGCCCACACCATTATGCAGCCGCCACCAGCTTGAACAGTGCCTTGCTGACAGTTTGGGTCCATGGCTTCGTGGGGTTTGCGCCACACTCGAACTCTACCATCAGCTCGTAACAACTGAAATCATGACTCATCTGACCACGCCACGGTTTTCCACTGGTTTAGGGACCAGTCGATATGCTCACGAGCCCAGGAGAGTCGCTGCAGGCGATGTCGTGCTGTCAGTAAAGGCACTCGAGTCGGTCTTCTGCTGCCATAGCCCAAGGAAGACAAATTTCGCCGCACAGTCCTATCGGACACGTCTTTCGTACGTTCCACATTGATTCCTGCAGTTATTTGACGAAGTGTTGCGTGTCTATTAACATTGACCATTCTACACAGACGTCGGCGGTCTCGGTCGTTAAGTGCAGGTGGTCGCCCACTGCGCTGTCCATGATGGGATGTGATGCCTGAAATTTCATACTCTCGGCACACTCTTGATACTGTGGATCTCGGAATGTTGAATTCGCTAACGATATCCGCAATGGAATGACCCATGCGTCTAGCTCCAACTAACATTCCACGTTCAAAGTCTGTTAATTCTCGTCGTGCCGCCATATATCACGAAAAACCTGTTCACATGAATAATTTGAACTTAAATGAAAACTCTGGAAAACGAACTGCACATTTATACTTTTTCGCTGAGATACTACTTCCATCTGTATATTTGCATATTGCCATCCCATGACTTTTGTCACTTCAGTGTATGTATATGACACCTACAAAGATTTTTGTATGATTTAAGAATACAAAAAAGGTTTTGAAGGTTGGAATGATATTTCACATTTTCACAAGGCTTATGAATTTACAACATATCAAAGCAATTTACAAAATATAATGCATTTACAATTCTCAGAATCACAGAAAGATTTCAATAATATAAAAATATATCATTTTTATTTGGTTGAAATCATGAATATCACTTTAAAATATTTGATTTATGAGCTGAATATATAACGAGGAAAAAATATTATTGGGAGAAATGAAATTAAACACATTTTCATAAAAAACAAGTGAAGGAAACTCCACACCTAGTGCAGCAATTGTGGTTGCAAATTGTAAATGAAGATCCTTTTTCTAAAAGAAAAAAATATATGAGAGATCTTCAAAAATAATATGCCAAATGGCTTAGTATTTAAAAAAATTGAAATTTCGTCGGATAAACTCAGAGAATCAAAATAATTTCATTATTTATAAGCATCTGAGTGAAAGACGCGTTAAAAGAAACTCGGAAGATGAAGTTGTCAAAGCTAAATTACTTTTAGTTAAAGATTACTTATTTTGGAGACGAAAAATTGTGTAAAATAAAATAGTTACGCAAGTCTTACGCAGTAGTTACGCAATTTCCTTACCACACTCACACTTTTTCACGATTAATATTCCACTGTTTTTGATAATGATATTTCAGTGAATGGGTTGTTTTGATACTTTATTTATACTTTTTAGCAGTTTCATTAAATTCAAATTTATACTCTCCTATAATTATAACGGTAATAATTTCAACTTTTTAGAACTGAATTGAAACTTTCGTTGTCTAAATTTTACTTTTTGCAGCTCTATTAAATTTGAATTTTGTAATTGCTGTAGAGATAATTAATTGCTTTTCATTTTTTTACATTTAAATTGCAACTTAAGTCTAAGGTGTAATTTTTAACATGCTTTTTAAAAAATTGATTCCTTTTTTTACAATGGTTTTGAAATGACTTGTATAGTACTTCTTAGAATTAAATTGAGAATTCTGTTATTGGTTGTATTAGAACTAAAGCGAAATACACTATTTTCTTTTGAATTTTTTCATTAAATTGAATAAAGAGGATTGATATCATTTATAAGTGAGAATTAATTGCGAATGTGAAGCACACAAAATGGTATTGGGGATTTTCTCTTATGGCTATGTAGTACCTACTATAATTTTTAGTGTTTAACCTAGCAATTTTTTCCATACTTAAAAAGCGTACAAACATTAATAAAGTATGATGCTTTACAATGACTTAATTAAATAATAATTTTATCAAATTTTATATAAAGATATCAAACCAATATATTCACTTGTTCAAAAAGTAGTTAAGATTTCACAAATACATTTAAAATCTAAAAAAATAAGTTTAACCCAACATTTAAATTCATGCAAACCAGTTGCTTCGGAATGACTTTTATTTTGTATGAAAAATCATTGCTAACTTTTTCGAATATCAGTACAACAGAGCAGTTGATCTCGTTTTCAATTTATATATTAGTATAAAACACCCTAAAGGAATTAAAATACACAGTAAATGCGATTTTTAATATTTAAGAAGATTGAAGTACTTTCATAAGAAAACTATTTTTTTAATTAATTCATAAAATACTACCTTAAAAATTATTAAGATTTCATCTAGGGACTGTAAAAAAATGCAAGATTGCTAATTAATTTTTTCCATTGCTTGATAAGGTCTCATAGATTCATTTAAAATCTAAAATATAAGATTAATTCGATACTCGAATTTAAACAAACTGATCACATCGGGAAATAATGGCTAATTAAGCTGAGTAGTTAAGCGTTATCTGATTGTTGCAAAGTGAAGGGTTTCAGTTAGAGGAATTCGTGTTATTACTTTAAATAAAATTTAAGTCAGTAGATGCGATTCCGTTGAAAGTGAAAAAAAGGAGTGAATTATAGTAAGGGATGTCGTTACATAGCGAACAAAATTTTATGAAATACTGTTAATGATTAGTTTATCAGCCGACAGTTAAATAATTGGAATCAATTTTAAATCGATATTTTCGTTGAGCTCAAAAATAAAGGGAAGTATTACAAATAATATTTAGTTCATAATTAGCTCCTAAATGGCTAAGGATTTTAATAAAAAAATTAAGAATAATAATTTTAGTTTAAAGAGTATAGTTCAGATTCCAGTTTCATTTTATATTTGTATGTAAAAATTGACCTATTTGAATTATTTTGTGTCGTTTTGAAAGATATGATGACCCTGAAACTGAATTGTTTATCATTCTAAGTTATGCATTTTGTTTTTGTTCTATTGCTCAAATCATAGCTTCGTGCAATGCTAAGCCCTCTGAGCATATTTCCGTTTCATACGTTTCATTCATGCTGCACTGTATGCAGCTAAAGAGATGGCTTTTAGGCTGATATTCGTCTGAACCACTTCGTATAAAATGTAATAATAATCATATGGTACAACTGTTGATACAATCGTGTTAGACGAAATAAGACAGATAAATCAAGTTTAATTTTGTATCCTTTCCGAATGTAAGTTTTTGAAATTTTTTATTTTCATTACTTTTATTACTTGCGTATTACTTTTATTTTTTTACTAATTTTCCCTTTTATTTTTAACTTTTTTATTTATTATATTTTTAAAATAGTTTATTACTTTTAAATTATTTATCATATTCGTTTTTATTTTTAATATTTTATTTTCTAGATCTAATTTCATATTAAAAATTTTTATTTATATTTTATTTTTAATTCATTATTTTCATTTATTTTTATGTAAATTTATTATTTTTATTATTTATTTTATATTTTATTCAGATTTTATTTCATTATTTAAATGCTTTATTAATTTGTTACTTTTTCCAAATATATTAAATCAAAGTTATTGGACTGCGAGTAAACTGGTAATTAGTTGCATTTAATAATAAGTAAATGCGATATATAGTTAAATATTAAAATGAAGAGAATATGTCGTATTTTATGCAGAATAAATAAATTAGTTAACTAAGTAAATAATATGTGAATTCAAAATTTATTTACATATTAATTATTCTGTATATGCTGAGAGTTTTAACAGAAAATGAAAAAAGTCAGTTTTCTGTATTCTAAGAGAAACTCAAATAAATGTAGTACCCTTTCAAATTTTTACATCAAAATCCTTTCAACAATTGTTTATCGAAATTACTAAGCTACAATGATAAAATTAATTTCAAGCTTACTGTTTGAAGTATTTTAGAACTCCATCTGTAAAATACATTGGTATACCTTTTGAAGAGGAACTCGGATATTATTTTATTCTTCAAGAACATTAAATTACAAAATTTACCAAAAGTGTGGTTATAGAACAAAGGATAGAAATGTCATGAAACAAATGATGTTTTTTTTTTGTTGATGATTTTTTTTCTGTCGATAATTAGTAAAATGAATTGGGAATTGTTTTCATATGTTCAACAAATGGACAAATTATGCTAAATTTCGTAGGGAAACATACTCTCATGAGAAATGCTGTTTTTTAAACAATGCTGTAATTAAAATGTAGGGAAAATTCGTAAATACTATTAGAAATCTAAAACGACCTCCTAACAATGCTATTCAATGACAAAGTTAGTTTTCAAAGAAAAGGGACTTTTGTTAAATTTATGAATAACATGTCAAATGAGTATTTCAAATTCAACAAAGGCAATAAAGATACAAATGTGTAAAGAAGTTGCTTCTTTATAAAGAATTACTGAAAATACAAGTTTTAATAAGATTCGAATCTATACAGAATATTTACCTCTCTACTATTTGTTTATAATTTAAGTAAAGTAAATCAACAATACATTATTTATTTTTAAATTAAGCTCTAATGTCAAATATAGTAAAAGATTGGAAATAATTTAAAAGAAAGAAAAGAGATTAGGATAAAATATAAAGTGTCCCCATTTTTAAAATGCAGAAATTAAAACAAAACTGAAGTCTCACTAAAAAGACATAAAATGAATAATTTAAAAGACAAATTAGCAAGAGAACAAGTTGTAAAAATAGAATAAATTGTTTCATTTTAAATGCAGAAAAATATTAAAAGTTTTTATAAATATAATTTTATTTTATTTCTTAAAATATAGTAAAAAAACAAAGGAAGCACTTACTTCAAAGTCTTTACTTCAAAAAAATTAGATTAAAATTAAATATGCTCTAATATTTGAGATAAAACAATTGCATACCAAATTTCATCCACTAAGCTGCATATTTGAGTTTTCGTATTAGCATACTCCGACTGAAAAATTCTTTACAATTACTGAAGATCTGAATGGATATATGGGAAGATAAATCTGAGAGTTATTCAAACATAATTGGAAAAAAGAGTATCTGAGTATATTAAAGTTTAAAAAAAGGCTGAAATGGTCAAATTCATGAGATTTCATTTTTTATGGGACTTATATTAATGTTATTACATATTTCCTATGTGAGAATAAATCTGTCAAATTTTATTCCAATACAGAAAAAAATTAAAAATATAAATAAGCAATATTTTGTGTAGCGTAGCGTTAAGTACCTCAATAGAAGTCCATTGCTGAACAAAATTAATTCATTTCTTGTTTGCTAAATTACTTTATATATATAATCTAGATAGAGCTCATGATAATGAACAACTTGCATAATTGCATTAATTGTGATAAATAATGCTATCTAGCAGTCTATATTCGCGTTTCTTACATCTGCTCATTGCTTGGGTAAATATGATAAAATATTCCACCGCTTATTAATATCATAGGATGTCTTTCAATATTTTCCATGGCATTATTTAGACTTCAGATGAATCCTTATTTGGTCCGAGAGCCCTTCATAATAAACAATGTTTCTCTCCTTTTTACAAACAATGAGCCCAAGACAACAATTGCTATATTTTAGGTATTCACAAACTAAATATATGGTGGAAGTGTCCAGTATTATTGGTAACGATTTGTATTAGTCTGAAGTTCTAAGTAAATTTCAATTGTAATAAGCAAGCAACCAAATATTATATTATTTGATTGATGTATATTGAAAATACCATGAAATATTCCTCGTCATATATCTATTGTTTTCTTTAAAATATAGCCACATTGTTTAGTTAACTGTTAGTTAAGATTACATGATTTTAAATTATTATTACTTTGGATATAATACAGGTTGGCCAGAAAAAAATCAGGGATTTTGATGCAAATTTTAAAATTTTAATTATAAAATAAGGTTAATGTTATATATATGTATTTAAAGGTTAATTTATCAAGATTTTTATCATTTAGTAGATTTTAAATTGTGCCCCATTTATGGCGCGGTACGCATTTAAATGGTATTGAACCTCTTCCCATGTCCTAGGCAACATGTTTGGTGTGATGTTTGCCACACAAGTGAAAATTCTTTGCCTGATATATATTCCTAAATTTTCTCAGCCTAAACAAGAATCTTGATATATCTGCTGAAAAGTATACCTAATTGGGTAATATCCAGACTACTTGGAGACAAAGAAATAGGTTCTGCCTTTTCAATCCACTTGTTGCCAAAGCAAGCACCCAATTCTCAGCGTACCCATTTTTTTTAACTTCATTGACATTGAAGTATGGATTTCATTGACATTTTCTGTAGGCATTCTTGGTTTTCTAGTTGACTTCTGTTTGATCAAATTTTCAGTTTCTTTAAACACACCATTGATGAATGATTTTCTCCGTAATCACATTACCACCATACTCAAGCCACAAAGTTCTGTTGAAGAGTGATAAAAAATCCAGTTTTCAAAAGCCAAATAGTACGCTGAGTCTTTAGTTGTAGAATCGCGATCGCACTGCACTATGGAATTATAGTCTGCTGTGTTACTCCAAGGCCAATGATATGCAATATAGTGTTAAAAAAACAAGCTGAAAATGGTGTGAATAAAAGCTACTGATTTATTTAAAATTAACTGCACTGACCGAACTCTTACCATTAACTCGATATGAATTTTTTAAAACCTCGAAATTCTCTTGCGTTTGGAATGTAAGGATTCTGTTACTGATTATTAATTCATCTCTTATTTAATGGAAGCTATTATTTCTTCAGATTTAAGCTTTGAATATCTTTCATCACATATCTGTTCAGGAAAACTTTATATATAGGGAAATAAAGCAACATTTAAAAATATAAATATGTTAAAAAATTTGCATCAAGAAGGTTCTAACTACATTGATGGAAAAAAAATCCCAACACTAGAAAGGAGCTGTGCTAGATAAACGAAATTTGGTAGGCGTGTTTATACATCTGAAAGATGAGGTCGATTCAAATTTCGAGCTACGCGCGTAAGTGTGGCGCTAGTAGCGACACTATGAATATGCAACTGAGGTTTGCTTTAAATAAGCGCTGTAAGATTCGTGATCGTTATTTACAGTTGAGATTTGACGTAGTGGGTTAATGTTAGTCAAGGATGCCTCTGAGAAGACGAAGAATACATTATCAACAGCTCACTGAGTTTGAACGAGGTCGTGTTGTAGGGCTACGAGAAGGTGGATTTTCTTTCCGCGATATTGCTGAAAGACTTGGCAGGAATGTATCCACTGTGCATGAGTATTGGCGGCAGTGGTCAAGGGAAGGTACTGCCTCAAGAAGACCAGGTTCCGGGCGGCCACGTGGTACTACTGAGAGGGAAGACCGTCGTATTCGGCGTATGGCTGTGGCTAATCGTACTGCGTCTGCAGTCGAAATTCGAGCAACAGTTGGCACCACAGTGACATAACGAACTGTTACAAATCGTTTACTTCAAGGACAGCTCCGAGCCAGACGCCCTGTACAGTGCATTCCACTGACTACCAAACCACTGCCGTTTGTGACGCGAGTGGTGTCAAGCTAGAGCTCATTGGAGGACGGAATGGAGATCTGTTGTGTTTTCTGATGAAAGCCGGTTCTGCCTTGGTCGCAGTGACAGCCGTTTGTTGGTTAGAAGGAGGCCAGGTGAACACCTGCTAGTGACCTGTCTGCGGCCTAGACACCCAGGGCCTACTCCTGGAGTTATGTTTTGGGGAGCAATTTGGTGTGACAGCAGGAGCACTCTCGTGATTATCCCACTCACCCTGACTGCAAATTTGTACGTCAGTCTAGTGACACAACCTGTTGTGCTGCCATTCATGAACAGCATTCAACGGGGTGTTTTCCAACAGGATGACGCTCGCCCTCATACCACTGTTGTAACGCAACATGCTCTACAGAGCGTCGACATGTTGCCTTGGCCAGTTAGATCACCAGATCTTTCTGCCATCGAGCACGTATGGGACATCATTGGACGACTACTCCAGCGTCATCCACAACCAGCAATAACCATCTCTGCATTGACCACCCAAGTGCAAAACGCATGGAACTCCATCCCACAAACTGATATCCGACACCTGTACGGCACAATGCATGCCCGTTTGCATGCTTGCATTCAAAATTCTGGCGGTTAAACCGGTTACTAATGTACCAACATTTCACATTTGAAATGGCTCTACCTGTTATCTCGAAGCTTTAATCAATTAAATATGTTACCTAGACAAAAGTTTTCCTAAAATTTCCTTACTGTACAGTAATTTTTTCTTATTGTTGGGATTTTTTTTCCATCAGTGTATTTCATTCCAAAAGAAAGACAGAGATGGTTTTTAAAAGTAATCATTTGGATTACTTTACTTTATGCATCAGTTTTAAGAAAAACTTTAGCAATCTGAATTGCTAATTACAGTTATAAAATTTTTATTAAAATATGATAATATATAGAAAACATTTTTTTAAGACGATCTTTTTGATTACGTGTTTCTTTAATATTATCAATTGTAACATGACAAATTTTATCTACAAGTAATTTACTTATATTATGTTTAATAGTATGCGAGAATCTTATTCTCAAATGGAGTTAACTTGTACTCATAATGAAGACAACTTGTACTCATAATGTACACTGATAAAATTTGTACTGAGGAAATGTATTAGTACAGTGTTACGAGAATGAAAGTGCATTGTTTTAGAATGATTTCGAGGATGTCTCAAGGTTATTTATTTTGTACTATTTCTTTGAAACCAGCCCTCCTCTAAATTGAAATGCTTTTAAGAAACAGATCGAAAACAA
Source organism: Argiope trifasciata (assembly GCA_026543055.1). Lineage (NCBI taxonomy): Eukaryota > Metazoa > Arthropoda > Arachnida > Araneae > Araneidae > Argiope > Argiope trifasciata. Next base: position 775,937 of record JAPMOQ010044403.1, read on the forward strand.
GTTCGATCGTATAAAGAATTCATTTGTAGCTATTCTAAAGTATAAAATTCTTTCAAGTCTTATTTGTACTGTCAGTCAGTTATTGTCATGAAATGTCCCTATTGTTATTTGAAGAAATATCAGGGATCAATGAATGGTCAAGATATTCATCGACTACAATTATTTCAGCTTAGTAAATTAGTTGATGATAATTATCTAATCGTCAAAGATAATTTAAATTTAATGAATTTATCAAATATGAATTATCTGACGTTCCTTACAGTTAAAAACAATTTTACAGACATGTTTTTAAAAGTTAAGCATATAAAATTAAAATTTTTATAAAAGTAGGTGTAACATTTCATAATTTTTTATCATTAGCAATTTTTAATCTCTTTTATATATTTTGAAATTTTCTATTATTCAGTGTCATTTAAAATAATTAATGAAATTTTTTAACAGATATGTATAGTTATTATTTTTAGAGAAAGATTTGTCACATTTGTATTATTTATCATTTAAGTGTGATAAAAGTGTGCTAGAATTTGGCATTATCTAATATTTAAATGTTTTCGTAATGTTTATTAAGTTTTAGAAATATTTTCTCTTTAAGATTTTACTCTTGCACGCTATAAATAAGAGTGCTGATGAGATGATGAAAACACAACTGTTTAAATTTAAAATTGCTGAAAGTATTATTTTTTTTATCATTTTTCTATGTAGTCTGATTTATAAGCAATTGATTATATCTTAAATAAAAATTGAAATTTGATTAAATAAAACCGTGAGTATATAATGTAGTATTCTATTAATGGAAATTCCCAATTTTGATATACCACGATATGAATTGTAAAAAATTAACTCTCCTTACTTTTCTTTTACTGTGTCCTCTTTTACAATTATTACACTTGAGAATTTCACTTAAAAATTGCCTATAAGGCACAAATTCCTATATTTACAATATTTCAGAATAAAATATGTTATTAAAAACTAAATTTATAAAATTATGAAAAAATTTCAATGAATAGTTTATAAATTCAAAAATTAATTCCATAACGGATATAAATTCATATCCATTTGAAATAATGTGTGGGATATGTTCGACCAAACTTCATCATCAGAAATAAAATTATAAGAGCTGTTTTATGACTCAAGTCTAATATAAATGAATGCAGGTATTTTTGTATTTATCTACAGATTTTAACTTTATTCTTTTCTCATAAAATTATTGATATTTATATTAGTTTTTCTATAAAAATAATAACTTAATTGTACAAAACATGAATCTTAATCAAAAATAAATAACAATTTTTATTCATTCATAGTAAAAATATAGTATATAAAAATACTCAACAGAATTTAATTGTTTCACTTATTAAAATCTTCTGCCTTCGATTTTTCAAGCATTTCATTTCCTCAAATTTTATTCTTTTTATTATTTATATGAAAGCTGATTATTATTTAATCAATAAAATAGATGTTCAATTATAAACTGATGAAGTTCAAATTTTCAAAACGTTTTACTGAATGAGATTAGTTTTTGAATAAAAAGCAATTACTTTATCTGAAGTGTAAATAAAATCTAAAATTTACGTCAAGAACAGAATAGATTATAAAGGATGGATTTTTCTGTATGGATCGAATTTTCTTCCATGACACTAGCGTGAAAAAAACAGAGGAAGAGCATTTCACAGTAATTTCCGCTTTCCACTATTTTAATGGCTTTAAAAATGTTCATTTCTCTTTGAAAACATTCAAAGGATCCTTTTTGTAAATAGTCGTGATGGTTCTTTGTATTATGTTAAGTTTAATTTTTTTGTATTTTCTTTGATGAATATAAAAGAGAAATGTGTTTACGTTATATATGAAATAGATCAAAAGGATGAATAATTTATATAAGTCACTCATGGGATTTGTTGACATGGAAAATAACTTTTCACTGTGTGGAATATGGTAAACAGATTAACACTGATTATCCTTTTTCAAACATCCAAAAGTAGTCATATGAATGTTTTTTATATACTAATAATCATTCCTGATCTGTAATTGCATTTTTAATGTATTGCAAACTGTTTTGGTTAATTAGAATTACAGGATTTTTAGGTTTTAGCAAACAATTCTGATACTGTATGGTTTTGCTATATCGAAATATTTATCAATGGATAATTTAAAATTTTGGAGGGATATTTTCAAACAATTAATGTTAATGTCAATGTTTATAACAAAATAATGATTCTTTTGGAAGGGAGGTGGGGCTGAAACCTCGATTTATCAAAAAAATAGATGAAAACAATCTGAAAACTAGTATAGCAGCAAAAAAAGATAAATTTTATGTTTAAAGTTTCAGCATATATTTATTTATTATATTTAATAATATAAAGAAATAATGAGCAGTTAATAATTGATAAGTAATTTTAATAAATAATTTAATAAATAAAAAGTTTATGTTAAAAAATGTGTAAATTATTTAATAGTAAACACAATCAACACTTTGACCGCATTAAAAATAGCACGAAAAAACTTTAAAAAATATTTCAGTTCCCATGCAACTTATTAAACTTTTTTTCAAAGACTTTTATTTGACAGAAATTTTTGCCAAATAGAAATAAAGGCTTTTAAACTGTATATTTATGTATATAAAAATAAAGAAAACAATTCAGAATAAAAACTAGTATTTTTAAATATGTTTTTTTTTTTTTTGTTTTGACTTGAAATTATAAAACATCCTAAGCATTACCATCATAGAAAATTCAAGGACCAGCGAAAGTTTGAAATAAAAAATGATCGCATCAACCTAGTATCATTGCCTATAAAAACTTTCAAAATATTTATGGATTAATTAGATTTTCTTTCATTTTGTGAATTCATTGTTTATATGTTATTATTGGGAAATTATTATTTTCCTTCAAATGCTGAGTAGTAATAAAATACCATATTGAATAAACTTTACTTTATTAGCCATAAAAACATTTACGGGCTAGTCTACGAAAACTCAGATGTATTCAAAACATATTACCAAAATGCATGGGGGAATTGTTTTTAAGCGATTTCTTTTTGTTTACAGCAGTGATGGCTTCCACTTTTCAATTATAATAATGATTTTACATTCAACATTTCCGTTTAATATTTGAAGATTCTTTTTAATGATCAACCTAATCAAAACAGGAAGAACGGCGATAAACGGCATCAAACGATTAATAATAGAATAAACACGGACCTTAGTGAGAAAATGGATATCGGTTGTGAGGGACAAATGTCTGAAACAGAAAATTAAATGTAGGAAAGAGATTAAGTTGAATTTGAAAAAGATAATCGGTATTAATTATAATTAAATAAGTAATTTCGTTAGAAAGTGTTATTTGGAAATGAATTTGATGAAATTCAAGAACAATTAAATGGTATCGCATTAAATAAAAAAAATATTTGGTGTATACATAGTGGAACATGTTTCTTGTATATTCCTCAATTTATTATTCGAACGATTAAAATTCACATATAAGCTCCCCCCATGTTGACTGATAGTTTAGTCGGAGTAAATTGGCAATGTGCAAAGAATACGACTAAATTGTTTATTTGGAAATGGAATCTTGTATGTACTTCTGGCCTACGAGCGATATTTGCAAGTGAATCAAGTAAAACAAAAGAATAAATTTTATAAAATGAACTGCGTAGATATAAAACGCAAACATACTGTAGAACAATACGGTTTCATGATCTGATTTTGCAACTGTCATCCCTTTAACAGAAACAAGGATAAATAGGATTCAAGTTTAACATTTAAATTTTTGAATACTTAAAGTAAATATCAAAACACATGTTTTTCGAAGTTGTACCTACTTTGTATGCTGTCGTTAAAACAATTGTGTAGTTACATTAATGCAACATTTTAATCCATTCAAATTGTGCTGCAAATTTAATCTGATAAATCGTTTTTTTTTTTTTTTTACTTAATTCGCTGGAAAAAAAAACTCATGTAAAACTATATGACTATATAAATTATATGCACCTGAATATATAACATGAAGGAACTTTGTCATCGTTGGAAGAAATCCTCGCTGAAGATTTAGTTTAGTCTAAGGACTTATGAAACACCCTGTATAAAGGTTTTGATTCAAATATTTCTAATGAAAATGGTTTAAAAATATATAGACCTAAAATTATTTGCATTAAATCATTTGGAGATCTTGCATGTATGAAATCATTTGAAAATATTTGTGATTTGTTTTTTATAAAAAGAATGTTTTAATTTCCAGCTCTAAACATGTTTGACTAGATTTCTATTTAATTTATTATATCATTACATATGGATAGAGCCATTTCTTACTATTTATGTCATATATATGTAAATAGTCGCATGCAATGTGTAATAGTGAATAAAACTTTTAAGGATTCATATACCTTTTATTTCGTTTTAGAAGTTTTCTTAATCTTTTCTTTTTTACAATAAATAACTCTACGCTAGCATTTAAAAGAAATTGCCTTTCTCTTTATGTATTTATTTCTATTTTAAATGTAATAAATTCTATTTTAAATGTAACAAATTCTGTTTTAAATGTCTAAAGATTATTAAAAATATTTTTAATATGTATTTTAAAAAAATAGAAGGCTCCTATTCCTGTTTTAAACATGTTTCGCTAAATTTAGAATTCATTTATTATATCATTTACTTATAAATCGTAAGAAATCCTATCTATATGCACGTAAATTAGTCATATGTAGTAGTGAATAAAACTTATAAAAAAATATTCATATACCTTTTACTTCGCTTTACTTCCTTGTAAACTTTATACATTTTATTCCGTTCTCCCAATTTGCTTTTCTTACAATAAGTAACATATGCTCAGTTTAAAAAAAATATCTCCTCTTTCGCTTTAAAATTTCTATTTAAATAAATGTTTCAAATGTCTGGAAATATGTACAGCAATTGTATTAAGTTATTCATATGTACCAATATATTTTCTAAAATTCTGAATATATACATCTAAGCGTTTAGATAATTGCTTAAATTTAAATATTTCATATTTTATTACTATAAATAGTTATATCATATGAAATAAAAATAATTATATATGACTACATTTTCATACAAATCATATTAATAAGGGTTATTCACATTATTCAAATTATAGTCAATCGATAATGCTATTACCTAACAAAGATGTTTATAAAGAAATTAATTCTACAATTAATCTCAACTAAAATACAATAAATTCAAGATTAAATTAGTTTTTCTTTAGTTAGATGTCTCTGATGTTTTTTTTTACATTGTTGGTCTTTGTTTACTTGATGAAGAATGACAGTTTTTCTGTTTTATTCCGAAGAAGTTGAATAATAATCTTTTACATGGAGTTTTTTCCCTCCATTTTAAGATTATTCATTCTTGGTGTCGTGAAATCCCAATCTTATTCAATCTTATTACACGCTATCGCAAGTCGTTTTCTTAATTAATATTCATTAAATTAATGCTCCATTTTCATTAACTTGATGAATTTCCTGGATTTTGTTTCTTTTACATTCCTTAAAATATTTCTCTATATTCATTAGCTGAGGTATTTAACTCACAGTAATCTATGCCAGTAACATTTGCAAAATATGTTTAATAGAAATTCAATGCATAACATTATGGAACAAAATTAAAAATATTATGTTATTACATTAATAGTATAATTTTTCGTATTTGGACGCAAACGTCCCCTTTAAAAAATTGTGACACTCTTTCACTTCGAGACCTTGATGTTTCGCTGTGTTTTAGGCTTCAATGTATGCGAAAAATATTTTTTATAATTACGTTTTTTATCTGCCTGTGTAAAAGTAAATTATTTAATTGTGAAAGTTATATAAATCGTTAAATGAAAAAAACATTCATGTTTCTTTTGCATTTTTATGTTCTGATATTTTCTTATATTAGGCACATTGTATGGTATGAAAATGTATGTTCTAGACGCTTAGAAATAACAGAGTTAAAAGAGGTCTTGTTTAGATCGTATTCATTTTTAAAGTTAACTCTACATTTCAGATTTCAATTTGATGAAAAGAATTAGAAGAATGGGAGATAGAATATAGTGAATAAATATGTGTATTACACAAAACGAATCAAATATTTTTGAAAAATATTTAAAATAAAGAATTTATAGATTTTATGTCTTAGTGACCAAATCTGATTTTTAAAAAAATATCTGTAGCTATTATATCAGGAAAAAAAGTAATAAAAATTAAATGTCAATCTTCATATGCCACAATTTCCTCTGAGCTCAAATGCATGCTATGCAGTTATGAATGAATGAATCATTACATTTATAATATTTTAAGAATTCTCTTAATAAATTGTCCAGATGCGCTCTTATAGTTTTGAAAGCAAAATTCTTTTACTTCAAATAACTGAATGGAGTAAAAAAAGGATAATAAGTGTGAAATACATCTTTTTTTATAATTTTTAAAAATATTTTTATTGCATTGGCAATAATTCATTAAATGTACACATGAAATAATATTGATCCAGTTCTTTAGCAATCATTAATAAAATGCGTTTTACTGCATAAATTTGCTTATTATCGTACGAGAACATGATGTTGCTTTAATTTCAGGTTTTTTGAATCTTCAAAATGCACAGGCATCAAACTGACGATTTATTGTATTCTCAAAATGCGTAGGCAACAATTTGAAGATGTATTGAATACTGAAAATACGTAGGAATCAAATTATTGATTTATCGCTTCTGAGACATCCATATTATGCTTTAGGGTTATTAGAAAATAATGTAGAAGGTTGTTACATTTGGTTATTTATTGCCAACTAAAGTTACAAATTAATTTCCAAATTATTCATTCTCTGAATTCTTAAGAATGATTTTAATTAATTTAAATCCTTAACCAGTTGAAAACTGTTTTACACAATCACGAGACTATCAGATTACGCATAAATCAATATTTAGAAAAATGATGGGTTTTTTTTTCGGTCGAGCTCCAAAACTTGGTTTACCAGGTAGAAAAATTCAAAATGAAAGTTTAAAATTTTTTATATGTATAATATAGGAGAGAGAGAGGGGGATACAGACCGATAGAGAAGTCTCATGAATGTTTCAAACCTCTTGAAACTGGTTAATGATTTAAAAAAATAATGCTCTCGCATGCTAACTTGAAATTTGCGACCATAGATATCATTTTTATATTTTTTAAAATTATATAGTTAGAAAAAGTTTTAACCAGTTTACAGTTTGACTAGTTAAAAGTTTTAATAATTAATTATATAGTTAAAAAAGTTTTAACTAGGTTAACCAGATGAATAGTTTTATATGTCTGATTTCCGAATGAGATTTATAATTTGCTCTGGGAAAAGGAGATAAATACATAATTCAGCTAATACAAAGATTTATTTATTTCTCCTTAAATAAATATGTATAATTGTTTTAAGTCAAATTCTCCCCTTAATATGCATCTTCTTACTACTCTGCAGGTATTTTTTAACAATCAGAATTAAATAAAACGTTAAAATTATGCACCGTCTAGTATGAGTGAGTATTATCATCCAAGTGCTTAGGATGAACTGTCATATTCTTATTCTTAAGTGTATAAAACTTAAAATGCTGTTCTAAAGCTTTATTAAAATTATTCAAAAGGCAATTTTTTTTATTTTTATCAAAAATATCATGATTAGATAATATTATTACGTCTGTTTATTGTGTACATATATATATGTAAAATATAAAAAGAGAGTGATAATTTTGTATGTGTTCTTATATAAATATCATTTATACGCATTAGAAAAAATTACATTAAAATAAAGTGTGTTTTTAAAATCTATAAATTGTACGCAATTATTCAGAAAATAGATTATTCACATTAATAAAATGAATTATTCCATTTTCCCACCAAAGTTATAGATATTTCAGCAAACTCTAGAAACAAAACTATTTTTGTTTGTTTATATATAAGTATGCACAACCATTCTGAAATGTCACTACTCTAGATAAATACAGTTGGGCTAGAGGTTTTGGGGAAACACTTGCCGAAATTAATTAAAATTAAAACAAACTAACATAACATCATTTATATGGTTCTTCATATCCTTTGCATTGTAGTATTTAAATAAAAAGCAATATTTTATCGGATAATTTGATTTTGTTTATTTACATGGATATAGAAATAAACACATATAGAAATTATACAGAAATAGAAATTAATATAGAAATAAACACAAGAATATGAAATGAGAATATTCTTAATAGATAAAAGGTTTACTTTGGACATGAGACTATTCGCTAAATATGCCTCGCTCTGAAGCATAGATTTTATCATTCATTATCATTTCTGCTAATGAAGAAGCACCGCCGTACTGTTAATTTAAATTTGTCAAGAGTTATCATTTGTCAAATCAAGCAGGAAGCTTTCCAAACTCATACGTCACAAGACTACAAACTGCAGCCGAAAATCGAACATGAGAGTTTTGAAATACGTGACAATAGTCCAGCTACAGACAGTTACACATTTTGATGTCAGAATGGAATATACAAAAGCATCCTACATTTACTCATAATATTGGTTCATTAATTATACGAAGCAAAAAGGAATCGTAAATTAATTTTAATGTCATTAATTTTGTTTAAATCAAATGGGAAGTATACCTCTCATCAAATTCATAAATATTTTTGTTGATGTTATGCCCGTTGACGAAGTCATTGGTTTTAAGCTTAGAGCGTGTCTCTGGTTTTAGTAACGCCATCTTGGACCAACAATCGTCTTAACTATTCACGCATCACATTCGCTTTTACAACCTCTTTTTACAGGGGGGGGGGTACATTAACACATCTCACAGATAGAATATTTAAGAACTTCCATGAACGAAACGGGACTCGAACCCATTACTCCCAGATGACGGGGAAGACGTGCTGCCTTTATGCCAGAACATTGACAATATTTTTAGGAAGTTATGTTGGATAAAGTAAGTTCTGACAAATTTTTCAATATGATAGAAACTTAGATTATTCTTTTCCTTATATTACATAAAACGTGGCGTCTAGATTTGTCACTAAATTATTAACTAAATTATTTAAATTTATCTAATATACTAAATAAATGACTTTTCTTTAATCTTAATTTCAAAAATATTTTAAAATATCATGCTTAGAGGAAAATTGCCTTTTTAAAGGGTTAAGTTGTCAAGAACTTTGTCTGAAATATTTAAGTTATAATATGGTTTAAATAAATCTAATTGTATTTGAGCAGATCACTTTTTAAAATATTATCTACAAATTTCATTAGATACATATTATGGAATGAAATATAATGTTAATGTGGTTATTATTCGTTAAAAAAATCATGGTTCTCTATTGCCAGCCATTACTAAACACTCATTTATCACGTGACTCTTACATAGATAGCTTTTATCTTCAGATATCTGGTGTTAACTGAGCTTAGAGTTCAGGACGCACTAATTCCCCAGGATACTGATGTATGTTCAAGTTAATTCTGCAGCATGATTATGGTTGAATTGTGCTCCCTTTATCTTTAGGAGAACTTACTGAAGTCGTGTATTAAATACTGAGCATTAAGACAGATTTCTTGCATGTACAATTAATACAATGATGAGACTAGTTTACAGAAAACATAATCTCGTATTATTATGTAGAGCAAGTCCCCTATAGAGTATTAAATTATATGGAATTGAAATGTGACACATACGTTTTGAAATCAAATATTACTGTATATTGTTTCAATGATATAAATATAATCAAAATAACAAACTAATTAACCAATAACAAATATTATAAATATTTATAAATAAATTTTTATTTGCAATTAATATATACAAGTTTTATAATATGATTCATTAGTTGATGTATTCAAATATATATAGTTGAAATATAATTTTTACTATTACTATTTTGCTAAAATTTTCAGCTAATTGTTAAAATTAATTTATATCTTTTAGAAATGAATTCATGAATGGATGAAACTACAATTTTTGTATAATCTTCTGTCATCAAATCGAAACATACGAGTTTGCTTGCATCACCTAATCAAAATAGTAGTATTATTTTTGAATTTATTTGGAGTCAAAAACGATACTGGAATATTAATTAGGCGTATATACTACAATATACTTTGTATACTAACAATTCCCAAAGTAATAGTTGTTTGTACAACTTGTTCATCATCAGACTTTCTTCCAAAGGTGACATTAATTCACAGTTAGCAATTATCATTCTGTTGCTTCAAAAAAAAGTCTATAAGAGCACTAAATGAAATGGTACTTAATTTTGTCATTTATATTTTAAGAGCAAACATTATTTAGCAATATTTGATCGATAGAAGCGTAACCAGAATAAGGTAAAAAGCTGTAATCATGTAGTTAAAAATTATCTGCAATTGAAATGTATTAACATGATTCATTATTTGATATATTCAAGGATATACGATATGCATATACGATTTGTATCGATATCAGTTTGTTATAAATGTTGATTGATTGTATTAATTTAGTGAAAGTATTAGTGAATAGATGTAACTACAATTTTAGTATATCATTTGTCAGGAAGTCAAAATATACGCGTCTGCTTACAACACCTATTCAATTTAGTGTTATTTTTCAAGGTAAAATTGAATTTCCTTTAATTTAAACAAAAAATAGCATACAAAGTAATAGTTGTTTTCATTTTTTAAAAATGGTAATAAATTTTTTGATAATATTTGTTAACTTAATTGAAAAATTTCATTGACTAATATATAATTTTTACAGTTCAGTTTTCTTCAAGTAGCATACATGTTATTTTGTAGACATGTAATATTTAATATCTAAAGACAAAGATTAAAACTTACAAAAATAGAAGAAATTCTAATTAGATTATAGCTGCAAAGCCGAAAATGAGGGAATTCAGTGACGTAAATGGGAATATTGAATTCTTTGAAGCTTTCATATACCGGAACTTTAATCTCACATCAAAGTTGGGTCATCGAAATTTTTAATTTCATATGAGCAATCCGAGACATGAAATGACGTCATCCAATCAAACTTTAAGACTTTCCTTCTAGAAGATAATCTCAGATCAAGATATTAAACTTCACGGTTGAATAAAAGTTTCGTTCATAAAAGTGGAAAGTCTCCGGCTATAAGATTCCATTTGTACGTATATTGATATACTTATTAAATGTAAAGTGGCTTATATTTCTTATAGAAACGAGTGCTTAGTTAGAAAGGATTAACAAAAGAAATAATTTACTAATTAATTAAATAAATGACTTAATTTGTTAGGACTTATTCGAATGATAAAGTTTAAAAATAAATCATTAATGCTTGATTTGAATCCAGAAACGGATTTAAAATTTTAAAAAGATATTTAATATTAAATGTGAAAGGTCAATTAATTAAAAGTGTACTCATATAGCAATCCTGGGCTTTTTGTCTTATCAGCTGTCAGTCATGACATTTATGTACTTAAAATTAATATTGAGGAAAATGTAAATTAATGATCGTATAAAATTGGATGTAAAAGAGATTTCGTTTGTTCAAGTAATAATTCAAATTGTTCAAATAAGTTTCGACTAGTAATTTTTGTCATGAACTGATTCACATTCAAGTAATAATTCTATTCTCTGCATCCTGCCCTAGTCCCACGATTTAGGGTCCTGGGTTCGAGTTGGGGTTCGGGTATGATTAATCTTTACCCTGTGTTCTTTCTAAGAGCCCCTTGTAAATAAGGGTTGTGCAAGCGAATGTGTAAATGCCATTTCCATATGAACTAATAGTCAGACTTCTGCCCTTGGATGCTCAAGGGCCTTTACCCTCAGAAGCTACTGCACCCCTCTTCCCAAAACCTCGTAAATTTGGTTTCAATTGGTGTTCAATTCTAGGGGGATAAGCAACAACGTAGTTCAATTCAGGATAGATCTATATTTGTAGAATGGATTTTCCCCGATTTCCTTAATTTTTTTGTACCTTATGAAATATTTCATGAGTGAATTTTTCTCTTATTACTTTTTATTATTATACATTACTCTATCTATTATTACTATTATTACGTTAGTTTTATTACATTCTTTAAATTTTAAATGTTTGATAAAATAAGCAAAAATGCTTTTAATTTCTTTTTATAATTAAAGAAAAAATATTATGAACTTTTTTCCATGAAATTGTTTCATATTTGTAAAGTTTTAGTTTATCAATTTATATACCTTTTTCTACCTGATGTAGTAATGCTTACAATTGTGTAAATTCTACAACATCAGAATTAAATCGATAATAAAATGAAGGTGATTTTAAGAAAATAAATGTATAGTAAAAGTCTGCATATTCTTTATTATTTTCAGTGTTTATTAACTTATATTACTTATCTTATTGATATCTGAATTAACTTTAGGTTTCATATATTTAGCATCGTCTTGCTGGGAAATCGCTTGTATTTTGGAAATCCCATAACATAAAAGATTATAAAAATTACAAATTATTAAAAATAATTATGTATTAAAATCAAAAGTGGGAAATAATAAAATATTCTACATTTAAGTTCATGGATAAAAATGCTGGCAAAAGCCATATTTATTTTATAAAATTTGAAATATATGCGAAGAAGCATTCTTATTTGAAATGTTAAAGAAAAATAAGATCGCATTTCTGTCAGAAAGCAACTACCCACAACCAGGAAATTCGACAATGATTTTAATAAATGAAGCATCATTTAATTGCATGGAATGAAAAATATTTGTTTTGGAAATTTTACGGAGATGGCATAATTAATATTTAATTACGTTGAAGTCTCATCAACAAAACCAAAACAATACTTAATTTCAATTATTCAATATGGAATATGGATTTTAGGGATTCTTCTTTATTCAAATTGTGTTAGATTAGTCTTTCTCATTAAATGCAAGTTATACCTTTGATTTCGAATTAATATGGAAAAGTAGGTAACGCATATTTATTTAGAATTATTTAATTTTCAAAGATCAATGATTTCGAATTGTTCAACAGGTTGGTTGATTTAAATGTTATTCTCTGCTTTGTAAAATTTATTCAAGTATTGCCTTGAATATTTGTTATCCAACTGTATTATTTGATAGTTTTCTGCTTACATAATTTGTGAATTGCATCTTGATAAATTTGTATCTTGGAGAATTGCCGAATAACATTAAATTTCATTATAAGATAAGAAAATGATATGTTGAAGATATTGTAAGAAGATTGTGATTCAATTAGATTTTGTTTAGGAAAGCACAATCTTCTTCCTTTATTTGTAACAAAGTTTTATTTATTAAGGAACTTATTGTTTTTTTTTATCGAAGACTGCTGATTTATTAGAGAAGAACCAAATATTTGAATAATTCAACTCGTTTGTATTCATGACATTTTTCCATCTTTTTTTTTATTATTTGAGATAAATATTACAATTAATTTGAAAAAATAAGCATGCTCATGATAAACTATTATTTTTTTTCAAAAAGTGAAAAAATTATTGACTATCTTAAATGCTTTATCGTATGCTTACATAATAACGATATTTATTATTGAGACGCAAATAACTAGGGTTAACTTGTATCCAAAATTTATATTGTTTTGTATTTTAATTTTTTCAAAATATATTAGTTATTAGGAGTTAATTGAAAATATTATATAAGAACTGCAAGCAAGAATGTAATATTACTTAACTTAATTATATTAGCACGGATGCAGTTAAGTATAATATAGTTAAACCTAAAACCTCAGATCAGAAAGTTTTGTGTTAGCAAGGTTTTTATATTATTAGATATTATTACATTATATTTATGACATTATTGTTATATATGACATTATTACATTATATTTTACACTTTTAGTGTACATTAGTGACAAATGCTTGCTATCGTTTTTTTTTTCTTTTTTTCCTTTCACTTTTAAAACGTGTGCCTTTTGTATTTGATGCTTTCAAAATCAAATAACAGGTATCCGATTTAAAAGTAGCGAATTCGTAATATAAATTATATTGCATATGAAAACTTATAAACTTAGATGTATGCTCATTAAGTACGAGTTCTCTATATAGGCTTCCATTACGAGAAATAATGTAAAATGAAAAGCTTTCTGAGCTATCAACAATTGGACTGATTTTGCTAATTTTGTTTGACAATTCATAGTCAGTCAGTGAAATGCCCAGGCTAGTCAGTGAAAATACCCAGAAAAAAATAGAAAAAAAATTATTGGTTATAGTTAAAAAAGGGTATTTAAGCTATTGTGCTAAGATATGAATAATCAAAATAGGTTGTTGTGATAAAATCAATACGATTAAGATGGTCATTGGAAGGTATTAGTAAATATTATTTCAGCTCAAAATATTTATAACATTTGAAAGACATTGTTTATCACCTGAAATTTATCAGAACTCTTAATCGTAAAGTGTTTTCTCCTTTTATCGTCTAAATGTACTAATTTGTTTATCTAAATATTTATTTTGAAGTAGGAAACTGTTTTTTCTTTTAAGATAATTTATTAATACATGTGTTTAGTAAGTAACTTATTTAGAGATTATTTAGATAATTTGCACAAAAAATTACGTTTGAATAGTAGCAAAAAGATTATTAAAAAGGATGAATGTTGTTATGATGCAAAATTTTGTAACCAACTTCATTCGGACAGTAAATATTACCAATCCATGTAGGTAGATAATGACTCCTTTTGGCTTCACTTTATCCAATCCCTTATAAGTCTCGTATTATAAAATTATTTTAAATCCTTGAGCTCGTAGATGTCATTTACATTCAGAGATCAACCAGCTATTTAAATTGGTCTTTCTACTGGTGTTATGCACGACTCAGAAAAAAATGTTTTTACTTTAATATGTATCTAAGCATTTTGATTTTAAATACTTCCAGATATATTTTAATGAACTTTAAAAACCAAATTAAAAAGCATATTTTTTATTTAGATGTAATTTTTTAATCTTTTATACCTAAAAGATTGTAAAATAAATTTTTAGGGAGAGGTAAAGAGTAGTTAAATAGATTTAAGTCTTGAAAGCATTTCCAAACCCTTTAGAGTTAAAAGTTCCTCTGCATTAAACTCAATTTATTAGAGTTCTGAACTATGCAATAAACTTTTAATAAGATGCAAGCTCCCAAAATCTTGTGACCTTCGAAACATCTTTTCTTGCGCTACGTTATTAACAGATTTACTATTTGATAGAATTGATGACCAAGCGGACTCACTTGGACTAAATTTGAGATCAAATGTTCATGAATTTGGCAATAACTAAAGTGTTTGCTTTACATTCCCTCCTTTTTTTTTTTTTGAAATTTGCTTCCGTTGGCAATACGAAAATATTTATATATGAAAGTAATGAAACCTTTTTTAATATTTAAGTGCAAGCCGAATTTATTAAACATGAAAATTAGCACTTATTTTTTATTATTTCCTCAATTTTATGTATGCATTTTAAATGGCTATGAAAGGGGTTACATTTACGTCAAGAACATAATTTTCCTTTGGAAGTGGATTCGATTAGTATCTTAAATAAAAGTGTTTGGGTTTTAAGTTATTTTCGAATAAACTGAAACAGTGACAGTGTAAGCAACTGTGACAGTGTATGAAATTATTAAGTAAGATTATAATTATATTAACTTTCGAAACTTTTTTTTTGCAGTTTTACATTTTACAAACATTTTATTATTGTTACCTTATATGATTTTTTTCTCTTTTTCATTTCTATTCAAATAAAAAGCCATTACAATTTCTCTTTTTTCTTTATAATTTACTCTTGTCTAATTAGTAAACAAAACTGTTTCTTTGATATCTCTTAGATTAGTAACTATGGATGATACGCAGGGTATCAATTGAAATTGTAACCCAATAGATAATTTATAAATCATAAAATAGAAATCTTCTTCTGATAGATAAAATAACTTAAATCACATATTTATGATCATATTTTATATTTTTATAATGTTAACACTTTAAAATAAAGTTAGATTCTTTTACAACAAAACTGATTGAGTAATGAAGTTCAGAACATCTCTGTTTTAAAAGATTTCTAAATTTTCTTAGAGTGAAATCAACTATTTGAAAGACTATTGCTTAAATGATATTAATTCCAACCTTCATAACTTGGTCAGTTTTAGTCGAAAAAGAGCGGAATTTCTATTAATTACAGCACACTATGTAAGAAAATTTGTATTAAATATGAATAATAGGATCGTGGCCCTATGCAAAATTCTATATTTTGTACTTCCTCCAATAATACCTTCATTGGCTCCAACAATATAAAATATGATTCGTTTTAAAAGCTCTCGTATATTGCTTGAATTACTAATTTAGGAATCTGTTTGTTTTTTTAATTGAATTTCTTTTCCAATGTTCATTGTCAACTAATAAAGGATTTCATAAATAAATAATTTTGGTGAAAATTAGGCAATATTTTAAACGCTGTACTTCTGAAGCAATAAATAGCAGATTAATTAGTAATATAGATCTATGATGGATTTTCAAATTGGACATTAAATATGAAACTGAACAAAAAAGAATGAATTCTATTCTAATAAGAAAAATCTATTCATTTTTCAGGGGTATTATAAAATATCTACCTATAGATTTTCTAAGATGAATTGCAATAATACGAAAAAAAATAGTTTAAATATTAAAATGTCTTAGGTCTCCAAAAAGAGAAAATTATTTAAATCTAAAAGAATTTCATTTTTCCTTCTATCTGAGGAATATTTGATACAAATGAAATAAAAAAATAGATTCAGATATTTCCTATATTTAAATATATTGATATTGTTAACTTTAAAATTAAGACATCATTGATTAATGGAAAATTGTATTTTATGTGTTGATGCTTACTTTTCTTGTTAATCTATTTGGAGAATTTATAATTTGGTGAGAAGTAGAATATTTAACGATATTATTTCAATTCTATTTAAAAGTAAAATTGAATATTGATAGAGTTAAGCATATTGCATGTGCATTAATATGAGAAAATAGTCAAAAATTTAAAAATATTTAGAGCATTTATAAATCAAAATATCTTTTGCTAGAATTTATATTTATCAAACGGGAAAATAATCGATTTTTATTGATTATCGACATATTTACATTTATAATAAATCGCAATACATCTATTCATTGCTATTCTCGAACTATTGCGATTCGGTTTTCTTTAAATAGATGTTTCCCCTTTATTAGATATATGCAAGATACAATAAATTTATTTCTTGGATTAATTTAATGTTCCGCTGATCTACTAGGTGTTCTAAGTGTAGAAACGACAAAATATTGACTATTAATTGCTAGTTTTCAATTGGAATTCACAAAAGGCTTTTATTTTGTAATATTAACTGATGGATACATTAAAGACGATCACTGAAGTAGCAAGCATATTGTTTTGTGGAATGTGCTTATTTGATTAATCCTTATTTAGATTAATTCTTTTCGCTTTGAATATAGATAAATGTAGATATATGTATTTCCGTGTTGATTTCATTGAAAGTTACAGTTCAGACACATAATAACAATTTAAAGAAATAATACTCTTAGTAAGAGAGTATTCTTTTTTCTTAAATGGCAAACAATAAAATAGTAGGGAATAAATATTTTGATATATAGAGAATTATTTATTTTTGACATAAGATACCTAATATCACAAACACCAGATAAAAGACTACACTATGCATTGAGTAATGTAAGATCCAGTTTGTTCTTCCCAAAATAGTTTCTTATAGTATCGAAAATAGGTTGGTTTTCAAAAGTTCCATAATATTTCTTGGATAACATTAATGATAAAAAGAATTTACCTCGCAATAATGTTTTTATGTCAGTATTGTATAAGAATATCACTATTTATTTATTTTAGAATATACTATATAAAAGGCAGGAATACATATTTGCTACAATATGCTAGGGTTCTCGTGGTTTGGTTCTAGTTTGTCATAGTTCTCGATCACAGTTTGTAGTTAATAATCTAATCATTAATATATATCTCATTTACCAGTAATTTTACGACAGGGATTATTTTCCATCGAAACTAATCAATAAATAAGTAAACAATCAATTTTTGTGCTGGTTTTTTAACGCATACTTCATTTTATTAATTATTTACATGAAAACAAGGAATTCAAAGATGACATTTAGGTAATTTAAAGGTTTCGCTGTATATGAGTTCAGCATCATATTCACATAAACAGATAAGTGATCACTAAAATGTCCTCGAAACATAAAATATTATTCAATTAAAACAATTTAATTACTCTTATCGTCATTTTAGATCTAAGTAAGAAGAAAAATGTCATTGTAATTAAGTTAAGTTGATAGTAATTTTTTTTTTTGAACTTTTAAAAAGTTCCTTTACTATTTATAGGGTTTAATCAATGATATGCAAAGTATATGCAAGATATTTCAAATACAGGAAGGCATTTTATGTTCTATAATGACTGTTGTCTTATTTAGGGATGTTCACAAACTTATTTACAGTTGGGAATCTTAAGAACAAAATAAGGTTTTCGTTGTGGTCCAATCACAAAGGCCAAGTAAATTACACTAACATCACTGACACTGCCTATATGCTTTGAGTTACCTTGACGCTTGAATTTGGTTAATTGTACTGTATTAACTGATAATAGTCAACAATAATATTATTTTATTTGATTAAACCAATAAAACAGACATATATTGAATTTTCTCAAGAAATTTAAAAAGAATATTTCTGAAAATAATTAAAATTTTAAATTCTATTTAGGTTTAAATAAATGTGCGCAACAATTCTAAATTTGGAATACAACTCTAATCTTTATTTGTGATATTATTTAAGAAAATTCACCAGATTGTGCTGAGATAAAAATAAGTAAAATTATCGCTTTCTTTAATTCTTTGAGGCGATAATAGAAGTTATTTTCATACTTGAAATATTAAATAAATCCTAATAGCAGCAAAAATATTTGAAGTTATTGAAGTTTAAATTAATTTTTTTTTCATAAATCTAAATAAAGTTTAATATATTATTCCGGAAAAATTTAGAATTTTTTTTATTCGAATGCATTCTATAAGAATATTTAGGCAGAAGCTATTCATTTATAATATCATTGCTATATTGTCTTCTGTATTGTTTTAGAAAAGAAAAAAAATAAGCATTTATTTTCAAATGCATCGTTCGCTTTATTATAAAGAATTTTTATAAAATGTCTTTCTATAGATATCTAAATAACCAAGCTAATATAAAAAAAGGAAGAAATATTTCAATAGACACTGTCTTGCAAATTAAACCAATTAAAAATTACGTCATAAATTAGTCACTAAAATCTTGATAACTTTCATAAAGATCATTTTCAAATCACGTATTTGTGTAATCTTCCAGATTAGTAGAACAAAACTATGGAATAAAATAACATATTTTTCATAAGTTTTGTCGAATCCTTTGATTTTAAAAGGGTTTCATTAGAAAAGGGTGATAATGAGATTTAGAGTTAATTAAAATAGTTAGATAGTGTCTTTAAACCCTATTTTGAAGAAGAAATGGTACTTGCTTTTCCAGAATATGTTCTTTTATCTGCAATATATTTACTTAATTTTATTAGAAAAGTCACTGCATTTATTATTCGGAGTAGAATAGAAATCGTATAATTTAAAAATTTAATGGCAAAGAGAGTTTTGAATTTTCACGTTTCTCTTATGCGTTGCCTATAAACATATTTAATTAAAATTTCTGCCTTTCAGTAATATCGTAATCATTCCATATTAACAATTTAATATAATTCTTGAATCTGAACATTTCAAACAATTAAAAGTTACTTCTTACCTATAGCGAGATTTTAACAAATTTAATTAAATGGCATGCTTTTATTGAAGTAAGATACTGTTATTTTATCTACATTTAATCATTTCTTAAATGAGTAGTATTTTTTTCATTAAAAAACAAAGCAATTGTTTATTTTCAAGAAAAACTATTTTGTTACATCCATTTAAAGTTTTTCTATTACAAATATTGTTATTCTTTTAGAATGATACATACCTTTGCAAATTTCATAGAGTTTTAAATAATGTAACAATGAATATTTTTATTGTTAAATAATAACGTTGAAAAGTACATGAATTGTTTCATAATATGATATGGGTTAACTAAATCCCAAGAGAAATATCTATTCTTTTAAATTAAAACATTAAATTATGGCATGTAACTATGTAGTTAAATAAATCGCAATTTATACAATATTATCTTAAACGAATTCTGGAAATATAATGTACTTGAATTACAGTTTATTGCATCATATCCATGCTCCTAGAGCCTAGATCGCAACTGATGAGTCCTAAATGACTGTCCATCTCGAATAGCAAATAAGGTACTAAAGTCAGCTACACAAGAGACATTAACAGCTTATGAATCATTCCTAATCGTAGAACTGACACATCATCATAATGTTTCCAAAGCGATTAAGACACCATTATTATACTATCTGAAAACCATACAGTCAATACTATTATTGATCCAACAAATTATCATACATTCATTGTGATGTTTTTTCAGATTCACATCTAAGTAAAAAAAATATTTCATCATTTATTTATTCAAATGGTTGTCGAAATTCATAAACAGATGTCATATATTCATTATAAAAAACAATTTTTTTCATCGAATAAAAAGATAGAAATATATACATTACATTTTAATGCCTTTTTATGAGGTTCTTTATGGCATATAGATTGTATGATTATATACCTTTTTTTTCTTTATTGTGGCATCCTTATCAATTATACAATTATTAACAAAAATTTTTTAAATGGTTATAGTAGCTGAATAGGTAATTATTTTCCAATATACAAATCTGTCTTCAATTTCCATACATTTCATTACCGATTTTCTATGTTAGTATATTTTTGTAAGTTTTAATTGTTAGAGAGATTTTTTAATGCATTACATGATTTACATTATATCTACACGAAATTGCATACTACCTGTTTTAACTCTGGTAAACATATTTTCTTTTATCTTTCATCCATAATTGAAAGAAAAATCATATCATATCTTATTCAGTAAAAATTGTATTTTATAGTGCGTCTAGCCTGTATTAGTCATGTTGTTAGTCTTTTGGAATGCTTACCATTCAAACATGTAGAACATTTACAAATTAGTTTAATAAATTTAAAAACCCAATTTGATTCTACATAAACTATGATAAGATGGTTATATCATAAAAAATTTAAGTTTTTTTTATTCATTTAAAAATTGATAGCCATTAAATGTTATTATAAAAATATAATTTTAAACTTAAAATTTTCAAAGTAACAAAAATAGCTTACTTTTCATATAATCTTTCTTGTATTATAATTTCTATTCCTTATGCTTTTATCATGACTTATCGTTCTACTTCTTATTTTTCATGCATATTTTTTTTCTTCTAATGACTTATGTTTGTTATATAATCTTTCAAGTTTCAAAGCATTTCATCTATTAATCCAAAATAATTTGGGAATCATTGTTTTTTTCCTCTTTCTCAACTTCGATTATTTAGGAAACTTTATAATTTATAAATATTATGTGATTTTTCTTTGTTTTATCTCTTGCTTTTAGAAACTTCTTGTTCTCGAAAACATTTTCGAATTCTTCAATTTCTGAGCAATTACTAGTGAGTGGTTTAGATCGAATTCCGGTGAGCGTTAGATTCATCGATGTGGAAAGATCTCTAAAAAACTCCAGATTTACTTTACGCCATTCTCCTTATTCCATTTAATTTGTTCAGATGAGAGCTTTCTTAATTCTTTCTCTTTTGTAATACCGTTTCTTTCTTTTATAATACCATTTATATGTACAAAAAAGCGAACTTATTTTACTTTCCTTGAAAGTTAAATAAATCGGAATGATTTCTATAAATGGGAATTCTTTTTCAAATGTTAAATTTAGATGCTTTAGTAAAGACTAAAAATTCGCTTAGTTTTTAGTTTCATATGCATCAAAATCTTAAAATAATTTTCTTAAAAGTAAATTTTGTACACATTTCGCAGTAGAATTTTAGAATTGTTTAAATGAGTCTGAATTTTAACTATTTTTTCCCACAACTGTATTTTTAAAAAGTTGCATGAAAGTTATATTGGGATAAATTTTATATTTGTATTGTAATCATATATTGAGGCAACAGTCCTGTCGGCATCTTAATTACAACGCCACTGCAACAGAAAGATGTATGAAGAATGCTCCCAGAATCGGGGTTCCTTACTTCAAAAAGATTATAGAGCACTGATAATCCTCCTCATAAAAACTTCGCTGTTCGTATATCATGCTTCCAGAAATGAGTGATTCTAATAAAGATTAAGTATGTTGAAATCGATTTTCTTTCTAAATATTTTGCTATATACAATATTTAATAATGTATTAAAAATTAATTAATTTCAAAATTTTTAAATCGGCCCATGTTAACTTCATTCTAGAATGTTCTCTTTTGTCTTGATTAAATTCTCACTTTTTCTATAATTACTTTTAACATACTTTTTAGAATATTGATGATTTACATTTCTCACTCTTAAAGTGGAGGTATGAAAATCCCTAATGCTTACAACATTATTTTAAAAATACCTATGATTTCCTTGCATAAATCGACAAATATAATATAAACCCTTATCATAATCTTGTAGTAGAATCAATGAAGGGACAATTTTTTGTCTCTTTTGCTCTTATATCACCATATAAATTGATGCATTGCTTATCGTTGTTTCTGTTACAAATTATGTCCTCCCCAATGAAACAAATCAAGGTTACATTTTCAAAAGTGTCTTTTTATGGCCATGCATCTAAAAAATTATTCTAACATATGCACACACACACACATGCAAAAGCTCGCACACACATGTACTTAATGAAAGTGGAAAAGTCCACAATTTTTGATTATGAAATCAAACTTATAAAGATCATTTTTATCTCTATTTCTACTAATAATGGAAAATAAGACTTTTATATTTTATTGTTCTATAGTCATTTAATGATCAAATATAGAATATATATATTTTTGAGTATGTTAAAAGTGTATTTTATAGCGTTTTGTCATTTTGGTCATTTCTGCCACAGATCTCTTAACTATTGCACACATATTGATTTACATCATTTGAAAGGTTAAGAAAATGCTTTTTTTGCTGTACCAGTTTTATTACCAAGCAATGTTTCTAGATTTTTTAAATTATTTTATTTTTTAAAATTTTTATTTTAATATAATTTTTTGTTTGACTCTGATCAAAATATGTTGGTGAGAGTTGGAATAAATTATTGAAATTATTTATAATCATTAATTATGTTTCATTCCTAATCCAGTGATAGTTTCATCATTTTGTTTAATAATTGCTCAGTTGACATGACAGGTGAAATAGGTTTTTAAATTAAGTATTCTAGCTGTTTTTAAACATTCAATACATGCTCTATTTATATTTTATATAATAGAAAACTGGATCCAAAATAATTCTTTTTCCTATGAAAATTATGAAAGACAAAGCATTTTTATAAAACTTATTAAAAGATAAAAATATAAAATGAAACATGGAGGATTTGTTCCCAACAAAGAGCAAAAAAATGCTGATTTTGAATACATATTGATTTTATTTTGTTTGAGGCTTCATAGCGCAAGAACTAAAGTGTAGGTTATGCTGAACCAAATCAGTTTACTTCCAGATCAAAATTTAACAAGAACTGTATGCATATTGCTGGCTTATATACTGAAATGAAAATTTTCGTATGACACGAAAACTGTCACTTAAACGTCCAATTCACAGACTTTTTTATTATGTAAAGCTTGTATATTCGATATTAAAATGAAACCAATCTTACATTTAGTTTGAACATTTTTCTTGTATATGGTATTCGTTTTAATCAAATTTATTTTTATCTAGTAAATACATGAGGTAAACAAAACAACCATGTTATAGCTTTGTTTCTAAGCTTTAACCCTTATCTAAGTTTTAATCATGTTACAATATAAAAGAGTTTTGTCTTGTACTTCCATACAATTTCTGAATTTTATGCGAATATATTATCTTTCTGCTTTAACCTTTTATTTACGTAATAATTTACCATCAATTTTTCAATTTTTTTAAATAGTTAAATTTTGAAGAATAAACCCAGAAAGAAGAAATAAACTTTAATTAATTAAATTAATAATATAAGATTCTTTCATGTTTTTTTATCATATACTGCTTTTTATTAGAAATACATTATTCATGTTCTTAGTTTAAAAAATTGTCATATTGTAAATACATCGGCTGATATTTTAAAGCACTGAAGTTAAATAGGTGTTTAAAGTATTTCTAAATGTTTTCCAGAGTAAGTAAAAAACTGAAATTCAAATAAAAAGCTATACTAGTATTGTATTAATTACTGTAAGGAAATTTATCCATTACCTTCATCTCTAAAATATTAAGAAAGTTTTTGGAGTAGTGCATTTTTCAAAAGCGAAGCAACTATCATACTAGTTAATAATATAACAGGAGTATTTCCAAAAATAGCAATGAGGATTAATCACAAAGGCGTCATATTCAATAAATGTCAAGGAAAAGGATGTTCGATCTAATGAGAACTGAGTAACTATTTTCCTACTTATGATAAAGTTTAATAAAGCATGTAACGATGTAGTTCATTTACTTTAGTGTCATTATTAAAGCGGATACCTTTTTAGGAATTTCATGTAATAAAAATACAGCTTATAATTAAATGTCAATAAAGGTATAAAAATTCCGAAGACATCTATGGTTCTTTACGAGCTTTCTTACATTTAATGTAGTAAACGAAAAATATTTCGTAAGTTTTGAAAAACATGTTTGTTTTGATTTATTTAAATTAAAACTCAGCTTTTCAAGCTGAATGAAAGCTGTCAGAGGAATGATTTTGTAATTTAGAGCCCAATTTAACGAAGCTTCAGAGTTTTTGATTATCACTTTCTGCCCAAAGTTTCATACAATTTATCTAGTGATAATTTAAATCGTATCGGGTCTGTTTATATAATGAATATTCAGTGAAATGTAATCCCAAACTTCATCATCCGGATCCAAAGCTACGATTAGGTAACCATTGTAAAATTCTAGAACGATTTTTCTGCTTATTACAAATTTTCCTCCTTATTCTAATCCATCTGGCTCTTTACCTACATTGTGGGTGTGTATGGTGTGAGAATATGGCCACAGATAATGGTCAGTCTTTTAGTAGTCGGAACAACACAGACGACGTTTATTTACAGAACAAAGACATGACAGCACAAAGACGACAAATATTTACAGCACAACTATGGACAGAAGTTAACTATATACAGACGAGAACGAACGCACAGGACAGCATACCACAGTACTCTACTGAAAACAGTAGTCCAAAATAACAACACACGCAGAAATTCCGTAGTGACAACGTCCACAGCTCACAAAGCGGCCAGACAGGATTCAGCAGGAGAAGGAATATTTAAGGGATTTTGTATACGCTCACATAGGTCTCTCCAAACGGCTGAATTACTTTTCCGCTGTCTCTTCTCGCTTTTGCTGCGACTCACTACTTCGCGCAACTGGGCTACTCAGTTCAGGGCTGCTCCGTTCCCGACGACGGCATAACCGTTGCAACACACGACGACAGAATACGGCACATACAGCACTTTTTCGTTGCTTTGATATTTTCCCGGCAACTCTTCCGCTCAGGACTCTTCTTCCAGACCTCTCATTTCAGGTCTACTTGGTCGAACACCGCTGCACTTCGTACAGTTTACAGAGAAGGGTTGACGGGGCGCCTACCCCCGGCAGGGACTTATCTCCGATCTGGTGATTAAGATGGACATGGCGGTCCTTACTTTGCCATGGTATGTTATTTTGATGCTACAGATGAACGTGCATCTGACACCATGAGTGAGAGGAAATGATGCTGCTGGGGGAATCTCCGGGTATATATGGTATCAGTCACTGAGGTGGATTTCGTTCAGTTTCTGATAGCTGGCCTTATATATAGAGGCGGGAAGCGGGGCTAAAATCTCCCGAACCAATCAGGAGTATTCTAGACGTATGTCGACTAATAATGAACGGATCAGAAAAATTCTCGATGTTTCGGGTATTGGCTATTTTGTTACCAAAGTCACCAAATTGATCACCAAGTCTCCAAATGATCGCCAAGCTCTGGGATTACTGACGTCATATATATATATATATATATATATATATATATATATATATATATATATATAATATATATAGTTATATATAATATAAAGCTATTACCTGCGACTCTGTTTGTTTGGAAATTTCGATGTGTATGTACGAAAAACTATCAAATAATGACTAATAAAAAATTATTAAACCTAACCTAAAAACAATGCATTTAAAAGTATAAGCATATACGAAAAATATATAACCTAAAAATTTATAACAGGATCCTTCCTCGTATTTGGCGGGATTTAGATTCAGATATTTTAGTTTTTTTAATGAATGAAAAATTAGGCCACTTTTTATTCCTGTTAATTGATTGGTTATGTTCTATTCCTGACTATAATCTTTGTGCTAAATTTCGTTCAATTCAGCCGCCCTGGCATGATTGAGTAACAAATATCCATCCATCCATCCATCCATCCATCCAAATTTTCACATTTATATATTAGTATAGATAACATAACACTTTGCAAATATTAAAGTGATGATTAATCATTCAATAAATATAATTATAAGCAATCACCGATAATTAAACATAATTATCTCTTTAATTACATTTATCTAGTTACATATTCATTGTATACAAATGAGTTGATCGAATTCTTTAGCTCTTGAAAGATTCAGTACAATCTGTGTCTTTAATCGTATCTCTGTCTCTCTCTCTCTCTATATATATATAATATAATTAAATATATAGGAAAATGTATATCTTTAATATTCCTGGGAGACACAGTTTGTGTAAAAGCAGCAGCGATGAGCTCACCAACACAGAACGCAAGAAATGAAATGAGAAAAAGCTTAAAAAAGGGAGATATTATTTTTTCCATTGTTTATATACTGTGAGAGTCTCATAGGGATTTCCGCAGAACGAAGCATTTTTACTAAGCTTGAAGTGAAGTAATTTAATAAAAAAAGTGGAATATAGTCAGGAAATGAGAGAATATTTTAAAATGGAGTTAATATGCTCTAAAAGGCTAAAAACTAGAAAATTAATTAAGTTTAAATTAAATTTTAAAATATCATTATCTAGTTTTTCTCCATATTCAATGAATATTAATTACAAAACAAATATATTATAATTCATCTTTTTAATAGACCATTACAAGGGACATTTTTTATTTTTTCAAAGCAAATCAGGAAAATTTCTGACATATCATCTGCGCAATATTTTTTTTTAATTTTCCATCATAGTTAATTTTGACTGCAATATGGACTAAATCCTTTCAAATGAACAGGAACTGTGTCCTTAATAAATCTGTGCAAGCATGGAAGCAAAATAAAGGGGAAAAATAATGTCGACAGATATTGATCGGTTGTCCAGCAATATTCTTTTCTTTACAAGTGACTTTCGTAATATCCATTATTCAATAAAAAAGAACGAAGAAGGATATTTTTTTTTCAACTCATGTTTAAGTGGTTTTTGCGTGACCTTCACTGAAAAGGCTGTGAGAATTCCCACATGTAGGAGGATAAATCTCAAAGGGGGTTGAAAAATGAAATTACTTCCATAGCCTGATGGCAGTAAACATTAATCTTAACGATTTTTGGAGCATTTTTATTTCGTCACTGATCTAATTTGTTGCCATGGCATTTAAGACTTTAAGATTGGAACAGAGTGAAACTGTGATTAAGAATGAAAAAAAAAAAGAATTGCTTTTTAATCCAACTTTCAATTTTAGATTTAGAATTCCATTTATTTATTTCTACTCGTCTTCGGCGACCATCAGGAAAATGAGATATGTGATTTCTTTTAAACTCAAGTGAATTACTTGATTAACATTTTTCTTCAAGAAGTATTTTAAGTAATTAATAGTGACAGATAATTAAAACATGTTACTTTAGTGGTCTTAAGTGAGTTCTTTTTATAACTTACATGAACCTCCCTGTTATAGCGAATACACATGGTGTATGTCACAGAAAAAAATTATCGATGATTATTTATTGATGCTTTTAATCGCATGTTTTTTTTTGTGTAGTTTCATTTCTTTATGTTTTATATAAGATGTTCAGCTGATTTCATCAATTATATTTAAATATTCTTATTAACAAACAACATGACCTCTAAATTTTACTTTTATTATGTGAACACTTTCAATAGATTATAATGTTGACTGAAACATGCTAATAAGAAAATTAGTAAATAGTCATCGAATGTATTACTTAACATCCTAGAAAACTTTGTTGATGAATTCTGAAAAATATTTAATTAACTAATAAAAGAAAGCAATGTAATTAGAATCGAGATTGCTAGCTAACAAATAAAAAATAAAATTATAAAGAAGTTGTGCTTTTAAGTTTTAAGCAATATAGAGATACTATTGATAAATACGACATTTATAACAGGCAATGAAATCATGCATCCTTAAACAAAGGGATAACTAAAATTAAGTCTTTATAGATACAAGTAAAACTGATTAAACTTTATTTCGAATGTTGCATAAAAATATTACAAAAACAATATCGAACGTTTGGTAAAGTACGACAATTAAGCATATATCATTGAGATTAAAATTTTTTTTCAATTCTTACGATTAGTTCACACATTTTTCGTATATATTTATGTCTTGTTCAAATTCTAAATCGTTAATAAAATACTTTTTGTTCATCCACTCAAGTTCAAATACATTTTTTAGACTTGCAGTGGATGACACTTGATGTTAATACAGTTTTTTAAAATATTAATTCATTAATTAAGTTTAGCAAATTTTTAACATTTTAAATAGAGTTCTAACAGTTTTTAATGAAAACAGAAATCAAGAGGCAGTAGATCAGTCGGTAAAATGCCAGGATTTTACTATTATTCCCGTGAAATTGAAGAATGCGAGTTCAGTTCTTGAGACAGTCAATAATTGTTTGGTAATTATTTAATAAAATGTAACCAAAATGTTAACCTAAGTAGGAATTGAAATAATTTTTTGTATCACTTGTTTAATTTTCAGAAAGGGGAAAAAATTCTTTTGATAATAACATTTGTAGAACTTATCAAAAATAAACTTTGAAGCTTTTCCTAGCTCCTTTTTTATATTAAATTTAAATAAAAAAATTAGAAATATTTTTTTAAATGTTGGTTGATTTTAACAAAGCGATCCAATGTTAAGCCTTTTTAAGCTTTATTTTCCAGAAGACAAAATCGGGTTTTTCATTACTGAAGGACTCATTCTGAGGTACTTTATTTATTTACCCCGCTTTTAGATAGGTGGAAAAGGTGAGAATTAAATATATCAATAAATACCCTGAGACGACAGACATGCGTTTAGAGTATGGCACAGCTAATGGTCAGTTTCATTAAATTTAATGGAGTTTAGTGTGCAAGATTCCTTTATGATTAAACTGCACCAAATATGTAGTGAGCCAACTAATGGAAACGAGCTACTCGCTTTCCTGACATAATGTAAACGATTTTCAAGTAGATCCCTGTTCCATCATTGACTGCTTAGATATTTGCAAAGGAATTTCTGGGAAAGTGGACCTTTCCTAATTAACACTCCTTTTGAATAATAACTTTGATGGAATCATTAGCTTTCTATACACTAAATGCATGTCCGCCATATCCAAATGATTGTACCACTCAGCATACTTACAGAGTGGCATTTTGTAGGAATAAAATGGCAACATTTCCTGGCTCACTTATGTTCAAATAACGCACTTTAGAGTGCACAAATGGCTATTCAGTCTATGTTTTCACATGAAAGATTAATTTTTTTTTGAATTATTTGGACTTGCCTTTAAAACAGCTATTTTGAATAACTTTGTTTTTTATGTAATTGTTGACATCTTTGATTTTGAATTAGAAAAATGAGCTTTTATAGTACTCTAAAACCTGTTCTTTCCTTTTTCCCAATCTCACAATTTTTGAAAACTTATCTTTTTTTTACTTCGTACTTTATATGAATTATCTCACAGTTTGCTCACTTAATCGTTACATGAATCATTTCACTGTTCGTTTAATTATTTGTCATATGAATTATTTCACAATTATAGTAATTATTCGTCACTTGGATTAGTTTAGAATTATCCTAATTAATCTTTAGATGAATTATCCTAGAGTTCTTTTATTTAGTTGTTGAACGAATTATTTTACAATGATCTTAATTAATCATTAAATGAATTGCCCTACAGTTCATTTAATTAATCTTTACATTTTTCTGTCATTTTCGGATCTCTGTATAGTGCCACTTAGAAATATGAGTACCAATGATAGCTGTTAGGGATGATATAAAATAAATAATATAGATACTTAATTTCCATGTATAATCTTTCCATTTGTATGTCACCAAAGTATTAAATATAAAACCTACATAAAATTTAAAATGATTACAAATGATTTAAAATAATCCTTTGTGTCTAAATTTTCAAATATCTTCTTAAACTGGTATTTTCCAAAATTATAGTTGGCTGTTTAAGAAATTTTTGAATTCATGGCCCATTTTCCTATTTTAATATATTAGGGAAAGGGTTGGTTTACAAATTTATCTAAGATTATTGTAGTCTACCGATCTTAGCACAATTTGCTGTTTATTTTTTATATAAAGTGGAATAGTATTTTCTTGTTTTCTGTTAAGACAAAAAAAAAAATGAAAATCAAACTTTCATACAAAAAGCGTGTGTTAACTTCTTCTCTTAACCTAAACAGAAAATAACTTATATATATGCACATAAACACGTACACGCAGAGAGAAAGATACACATGCACACATTAAATAAAAAATAGCGATATCGTGCTATAGTTTTAAAGGTAATGCAATTGTGTTAAAAGCTAAAATTTGATTTAGTTTAAACTTATGGAATGAAAAATGAATTTTAATTTCAAATATTGATTCTGAAATTTCATAGCCAAAAATATGATTAAAAAGAATTTGTAGTCTTTTGAACATGTTAGGAGAAGTGAATCCTTTGTTTCGGAACTAAAACTTACAAAGCTGTTTGATAAAGTGAGTTATATTTAATAGGTCTGAGGAAAGAGAAATATGCACAAATCAGAGATTGAAAGTTTGTTTAATTTAATTATAAATATTTTTATATATATATACAATTAAATGCTTTAAGAAATGTTTTGTTTAACGAGCATTAAAATTAAAAGTACTAATAAGGAAATATTTAAAATCCTCAAGCATTATCTACCTATTTAAGCATAATTTGATAATCTAATGTAAAAAGAAATCTAAAACAGGAAAAAATGTTTTGACCTGAAAGTTTCAAAGATTATTAATATCTTTTAACTTCAACTATGATCTTGATCTGCTACAGATGGCGAATAAATGAAATGAATAATCCTTAATGAAATTTGATTTTTTTTGCTATCATTTTCTAATATTAATTATTAATAAAACGCATCACTGTCACTTCATCCCGAATAAGTTCTTCATTAGAAGCGCGTTTGTTGCTTATTTGTTTAATTGTTGCTTATTTGCTTACTTTTATAAATTCATGTAACTGAAAACTTATAAAAAAGAATAATTTTTTTTTTAATTCTATATATTTTCAAGCGGCTATTGGTTATATCAAAATTCGGTTGAATATTTATCAACTAATTAACAAAAGGTTAAATATTTTTAATACAATATATGATGAGAATAAATAACTTTATAGAAAAATAAGATACAAATAATGAAAAACTAAATTGAAATAGTATATCTACTTCAATTTTGTAATTAATTAAATACAGGTGAAGGTATAGTGAAAATAAATAACTAATGTTGCTTAACTAATTATGTTAGTACGAACAACAAGTTCAAAAAAAAATTTCTGGAATGTGATTGTTTTTTATTACAATACTAGTGAATAATATCTTAAATTTATTTAAAACCACAGGTTCACTGATATGTCACTTCTAATTGAAATATTTCATTCAGTAATTAATTCAGTGTTCAAGACATTTATTTTATGTACCAGATTCATTATTAGATTTCTCTATTTTTTTGCTTCCAGTTTGTAGATTGTACGATTCAATTAACTTCGCCCAATTACTTTAGATGGAGTTTCCTATTTGTGTTTTCTTGAGAGTACTTCGGCAGTGAAGGTAAAACTGAAATGTTAAGGGAGTAATAATTACTTCCCTCGTTCTAGTGAATAAGTGAATCGATGGACTTTGATATATCATTTTATTTGCTTGAGTGGATGTGGGGTGTATTAACTTACTCATTTAGATGGAGAGGAAGGGGGAATAATCGCTAATGAACTTGATAGATAAAGAAACTACGTCATGTTTTTTTGTATTAATAACAAATGTATTTTTATCTATGAAATACGCTGTCTTGGTATAAGGATCATGGGAATAAGTTTTGAATTGTTAATTCGGGCAACAAATATTGATGACAAAATTTCTAAACCCAATATTATTTGATACTTTAAAAGTTAAGGAAGTGCATTTTTGTTGTAAAGTTGCCAAGTAAGATGCCGATATAAATTTAAAATATTACACATTTTTTAAGAAAATTTTGGAGATGCTTGGTATTTTCTATATTGAGGATTTTTTAAAAATTTTATTAACAATAAAGAAATTTAAAAAAAAAACATTTTAATCCTCAAAATATTTTGGTGGATTTTTTTTTTGTCAGACAATAAAAAATGCGACATTTTAAAAAAATTTCATGGCATTGACATCACAAAAACTAACATTATATTATTTTTTCATGAAATCGCCGAATGAGACATGTTATTTAATAGTCGTGAGATTTAAAAAAATTTTAATTATTAAATTTTTAATGTATTATTGAAAACCAGCTTTAAAAAGAAAATGTTTAATAATATATTAAAAATTAAGGATTTCCTTTATATCAATTGTTTCCAAAGTATTCTTCAATATATAACTTCATTTCTCAGTCCTATTTAGTTCCTTGATCCATAATTTATATAAAAAAATAATTATTTTAATTCAATATCATTTGGTATCATTCATTTGTTATAAAATTTTTAGTTATATTAACCAATTAATTTGTAATTAGATTTTGAAAATAGTAAAAGTATTAATAGAAATAATTAAATAATTATTATTGAAAGTACAGAACTGCAAAAAATTTCAAAATTTTAGCACATGAAGAAACAATTGAACATTAGACTTTCTGTAATACACAATTACGCTTTTGCAAACTTGAAACCAAGTTAAGTTAAATTAAGCACAGATTTTTGTTTGCCGCTGTCTTTGTGGATCGTAAAATCTAATTATAAGTACCTTTTTGAAATGAAATAATCTTTATTTCTTAACAATTACAAAAATCTAAGTAGTAGTAAAATAATGCATTGCATTTGGATGTCACTGTTTGAAATAAGAATTCAAAATTATTTTGTTATGCATCCATCGAAATATCATTATTGTTTAACGACTATTAGTTATTGAATGACGCATTCATTCTTAGATGAATGATTTTATTATAGATAAAACTGAGACTCGAAGAAATATCCATTACATTTAGCAAAATGCATCTTCAGGATTTATACATTAATGATTTTTTTAATAATGTATGGAACTGTTGCAAAAATTTCAAACGGCATTATTCTTTCAACATTCAAATCTAAAGTTTAAATATTCAATTTTTAGCATGTTTTCAAAAATTTAGAAACTTAGGTAAAACATCAGATATTTGACATTATCTGTAGGGATAATGATAAGTTCTTAATAATGATTATAAATTCATATTTTTCTTACTGTTACGTAAATGTGTGGGGGTAACTCATGAATAAAATTGAAATAAAAATATTCAGCTTTTATAATATTCTTTTTATTTTTGGCAGTGGGTTCAGTTAAAGAATGAATTATTCCTCTATGCTCCCTTTCATTTCATGATGATTTTATAAAAATAATATGAAAAAATGTTGCGATTCAGTGATAGATCTTTAAAAAAATCTAGAACTATTTGGGAATGCAAATTCTTTTCTGAATCTCTTCTAAAAAATTCTATCCTTTTCTTACTGACGAAGTAAGAAGTGCTTAATTTTTTTTTCTTCTTTTTCTTCCCTATTAAGAGTATTATAACTATTTTTCATTGAATTCTGAATTCTTCCTGTTGAATATATATGATTTTTCAATAAGATTAATGTTTTCTTTTCATATATTAAGTATAATTTAAAATGCACAAACCTGTAAAGTACTTTTTCTATATCATATAAGATATTTCTAATTTTGAAGTTAAAAAAAAATAAAGTTAAACAAGATTTGAATAATTTAAAATATTCAGTACCGTTTTAGTGAAATTTTGTTTTGTATTCGTTTAATATAATCATTAGGACATGAAAATGGATTTTATATAACTATCTGCAACTAATAAGGCAAATAATGTTTGGTGACATATTAAAACATCTTAATTTTAGATTCAGATTTCAGCTTCTTTGAATTTAATAATCAGTAAACATTATAACAACAATAATTTTTCCTCTTATTTTAAATTAAAATTTTTTATAAAATATTTCAAAAATAAGAATGAAGATCTTGATTTCGGGACATGAGAACTCGAAGCTGAATTTTATATATGAATTCAATTTGGCAAATATTTTTCAACGATTAATATGTGAATTCTATGTGGGATGAATCTAAGATTAGTTCCGCCTTCCCCTATATGGCGTAGGAGTTCAGATTCTCCATCTAAACACCTACGCTTCAGTCCTTAATTATGAAACAGAGCTTACTCGTGACAAAGAATTTTACTAAATATGCATTTCATTCAAAATTTCAAAAAAAAAAAAATCTACAAATGGGTAATAAATTTGAGTGTTCCAACTCGGAGGGTTTTTAGTTATTTTGTTTACAGACAGACATAATTCAACAAATTTATTTATCAGTCTAAAGAAAAGCTGAAATATTGATTTCATCAAAATGTTGAGGTCGTATTTTTGAAAATTACAAAACTTTGGGTGCTTCTTATAAGAGGAAAAAAATCAGGAATGCACTTTTTTTAAATAAATCTTCTTCAACGCAATATTTTTCAAAATAGCGATTTCTTAGAGATAGGAATTTTGGGAAAAACTGGAAATAAACGATTTCGATTAAAAATGAATAAAAGAAAAATAATTTTAATAAATTGTAAAAAATGTAACCAAAAACTATCACGGCTTTCTCATTTTTACTTTTTCATCAAACCATTTCAGACGTAAAGAGAACGTTTATTACGCCAACCTACAAGGAAATTTTAATTTTGCTCTAGCATAATTCTTGTGCATGAATATGAAATTAATTTTTTAATCATCTTGTGTTCCGAAAGTAATTAGCATATTTCTTAATTAACTATCTTTTGAAATTTTTTTTCTCTTAGATGTTGCTTTGCATCAAAAATTAATTTTGCTTTTATAAGTGGTATGCATTTTCTTGGAATAAATGTATTAATATTAAAAGAAACTGTAAACAGGAAAAAAAAGAAGTTTGGATTTCCGATATATTTTTTGTTAGTAAAGATTAAATTGGAACACTCTCGGCATTAATCCATGTATGTTCTTTCAGTGCAAAATATTTCCTTAAACCTAAACTATGAGTGGTATAATATTGAAGTAATGAACATTTCCTTTCAAAAATTCCTTTAACAGGAATAACTAATAATCTGCAATTAAAATATATTTAAATATTTAGTTTTTAAGAAGTTCAATACTAAAAATAAGTAAAAAATTAAAGGAGACTAAAGTTTTCAATTTATCAAAATATTTCTTAATTACATTAATTACTTAATTACATTAATTTCTTAATTACATTAATTACTTACTCTCTTCATTCAGTTTAACTTGTAGACACTGTCAAAGGTTGGGTTAAAAAAATTAAAGGAAAATATTACTTATTAACTTGTTGATTAAGAATTTAGAAAAAAATTGTTACTGGACGTCTTTTTATCGTTCTAATTTGTCTTTTCCAGTATTGATCTAATTTTTCTTTTTTTACCTGCACTTTGATCCCCAAAATGCCTTTCCCACGTCTAATAGTGGTTCAAATGCTGCTTATTCCAACTTTGGAGTTATTGCTCAATGAAAGCAATATTTTTATCATAAATTTAAGAATTCCAAAAATAAATTATTAAAAATTCTGATGAAACAATAAAATTGTTTTATTTACATATTTATATATTATTTTCACGTAATAATAGTAAGTAATATATATATATATATATATATATATATATATATATATATATCATTGTGAAAATTTTAGAGAAATAAAAATTTCTACCATTAAATAAGTACAATACACTCCAGTTTCCTGTTCGTGACTATCTGGTTTCTGTATTATCCGGTCTAATTTTTCAAGAACTAAAAGCCGTGAATTTTATATCCTATCTTAGAATTCATATCTGTCATTTATCAGTGAAAAATAAAATCTATTTAAATCAATTTCAAGAAAGAAATGTACGATTTACATTGATATTCTTTATTTGTTTCCTGCGTCTAAGTTGGACGTTGCTGAATTTTTGTTTGGGCCGCGGTGGCCTGGTGGTAAGGTCTTGGCTTCGGAACCGGAGGGTTTCAGGTTCGAGACTCGATTCCACCGAAGATCCGTCGTGTGAGGGGGTCTCTTGCACGTTAAATCTGTCAGGCCAAACGTCCTCCCGCTGGTGTGGTGTGGTGTGGAGAGGGGGGTGCCACTTCAGGTGTCGTCCTCGTCATCTGACCGTGGTTCAAAATTACGAGGTCCATCCCAAAATAGCCCCCGTGTTGCTTTAAATGGGACGTTAATATAACTAAACTAAACTAAACTGAATTTTTGTTAAAATATTATTAGTTTATATCATTTGTTACTTTTTGATAAATTCTTAAAACATGCAGTGCAGTATAAACATAAATAAATTACCAGCACCTAGCCTTTCTATTTTAACTTGACACATTACCGCCAATGGCTTCCATTTTTCACCGGGTCGCGGTAACGGCTTGAGATAAATTGAGAGCTTAGTTCTCAGTATGAAGTGAGAAAATACATTTTATAACAGTGATTTTAGTATAAAAACTTTGTCTTCTGATATTGGAGGACAAAGAAACTATTCTATAAAACTCCAATCTATCCCTCCGCCACATTATGTCAAATACTCGGGTGTGTATTCTATCAATATTAATAATTATTTGATATTTAAGAAAGTATAAAAACATTTTCTTTCCATAAATATTTCAGATATTACAATAAAAGCAGATTTAAAATTTGTAAATTTAGTTTAATAACTGATATTTAATCATGTACCTTGAGAAATGAGATAGATGTGTAAAGTTCCTATTATTTATTACTATTCATCGCTTCGAAGCAACTGATGTTAAAAGTAGACAAACCATTGAAGAAATAAACAGATACATGCATATAGTATTTCTTATAACTGAGTTCGAAATGCATGAGAAGACAGGGGAACTTTGCATATCTCTGCATCTATTAACGGTTCGTTGCATTTTTTGTTTCCTATCACCGTGATATTTTATATGCTTGCTTTCTTACATACAGAATAAATACAACGTTCATTTTCATAAAATTTCATGATTTCAATCACGAATTGCCATTGCGTGAAAAATAAATTAATAATAAAATAAATTATTCAGCGTACGGCTCTTTTATTTCCTTGGAAAGATTCTCCACAGAATTAATTAATTCATTAGTCAATTTCATAAATTATTTTTGTTGTAACGATCCTTTATTCAAGAATTTCACGTCTCTTTTCCAAATTAGATAAACAATTTTTCAGTTACTGGGAATTTACCGATACTATTTTTTTCTGTGAAATATGTGCTTACACAAACCTCTGACGTTCTGTTCTAATAAGAATTTGTCGAATGATTTTTAGATTTTCCAAGTTAGCTCGAATTTCTCTTTACTTACTTTTAACTCCAGAACACTCTTTAAATAATTACTATTCAAAATATGAAACCTGGAAAATAAAACTAATATCTCAAAATCCTTCGTTTCCTTAGGCAGACTTGTTTTAAAAAATAAAATAAAATACTTAATATTATACAGCGTCCTAATTTAACATTTTAAATAACGTAATATGAGATTCAAGTGCATTTATAAATTTGAAAATGCATGAAAATTGGTTTTAAAAGCATATTTTTACTAAAATATTGAAAACGGGAAATTTTTGAATTAGAACTATTGGGTCGTTCGGAAAGTCATTTCGTATTTTTGTGTCAAAATGAAAAGAAATTTTCGTTTAATGAATAAATTATTTATTAAATTATAAAATTGCCATTCTGGTCTAATACCTTTTGCCATTCTGGTCTAATACCTTTTGCCATTCTGGTCTAATACCTTTTGGTAGTAACATGATTACACGCTCATAAAAGTTTTGGTCTTTGCTGTAAAAAAAACTGATCGAAGTGGTTTTTGGCCTCCTCATTTGAAGGAAAAATTTTGCAAATCAGTTCTGGTACTGATGTACTGTTAACACATCTTCTCCACACATATTGGCCAATTTATTTCTGGCTTGAACAGCATTTTTACCTTTTATAGCAAAAAAGAAAAAAATGACGAAAATGCTGTTTATTGCTCTCCATATTTAAAAGGGCACCATCCAAAAACTACTGCGAAGAATCAGCTGAACTTTTTCACACTCAAGCCTTGCTATATCAGCTCTTAAAACATAAAATGATTTTGCGGTTTAAGTATGAAATTGGGTGCGAAAAAGGCAATTAAATCCTTTGTCAGGAAAAAATGAAATTACTTTCCGAACAACCTAATATTTTGTGTTTTTAACAAATTCTTTATTCACATTACATAATCTTGAAAGAATTTTCTTTAAAAAACAATTTTAAGATCTGGTATTAGTAGAGTCAATAATATAGAATCAAAATTTATGTAAATAAATTAGTTTATCCTTGTCTACATTCTGTAAACATAAAAAATACAGTTTTGAAATAAAAAAACACAAATAAACAAAATGAATATAAAGTCAAAAAGTCATTTTTATTTATATATTATTATAGTGAAGGCTTCCAATGTTGAAATAAAACTTTTTTTATTTGGAGAAAGTAAGAAATTGAATAAATAAAATTAAATAGAATTATTAATTATAAAATTTGCCTTCTGTGGGAAAAAATTATTCTACAAATTTTTATAGATTACGAGTTTTTTGTTCAGAAATTCAATAAAGGAATTAATTATAAATTATGAATTATAATGAGCTATAAAATAAAATAAACATGAAATATAATGAAATTATTGAAAATACCTTTTTAAAAATTTTTATAACCTATCTTTATGATTAAATAAACAAATTCATTTAAATTTTATGTATTTCAACAGATAATTTCTTTTGATTTAAAAATAATTTCACGCGTAAATTACGAGTATGGCGTTAAATTACCGTAGCGATGAAAATTAGTATGAAGTATTTATAAATTCTTCTTTATCATAAAATTATGTAATCTCGATCTCTTATTATAGCTGTTCTCAATTATTTTCTCAAATAGAAATTAGAACATATATTAATTATTACCAAAATTATTATTACCAAATTAATTATTATTGTTACCAAATATCAATTGGAACATATGCATGTGTATCTTCTACTATCTTATCTTTTCTTACCTCATCTCTTTAAAAAGAATATTTTATTATGAAAATAATTTTGACTATCATTTCTAGTTTAAAAGGCAAATTATTTGAATTAATTTGATAACAATAAGCAGTTTTATTTTCGATTCCATATTTTATTCAATTTTTGAAAGAAATGTATTAGTATCACATCCTCAAACAAATGAAAATGAAAAAATAATTTCGTATTAACTTATAATCAAAGATAACAATTGATCTTCTTGATAGTCAGCTATTTACCAAGGACAATTTCAATGCAATTCTTTATTTTGTGACACGAGGCCGGATTCCATAAATTTAGACTTAAATGAATATAAATATAACTGAGTTTCTAGAACTGCATCAAGATTTCTGCACTATTTGTGAAAACAAATAATATTATAAAGCAATCCACCCTTTCCTTATGCTCTCTACTTTCGGCTGGTATTATTAATTATTTTATTACTTTAACAGCAACTGCTTGGTGTTTTAATCAGCCGTAGAATTTAGGACTTGCTTTTTCACAATAATTAAAGAAAGCCAAATTCAATGAATCTATTTTTCAGTCTAATTTCTTGTGTTTTTTCATCATCGCATACCTTTGAATGGTCCTAGAATGCAGTAAAACACAGATTCGTAATATTAAACTTCGTGTATTAATGCATGAAATAATTAATTTCTTTCAAATAGTTGGAAATATATTATGAAATTCAATATCTTGATGTTTGTTTGTTTTTTTGAAATTCTTTTAAACAGTATTTCATAATCATAAATTTTCCATCGGAAATTAACTCTGCTATTGCAGGATATTAAACATTCCTTGAATAAATAAATTCAAAATAGGAGAAATAGTAAAAGAGAAAAGAAAAAGAAGAATAGGCATGATTTTATGATACATTGGTGTCAATAATACTCGAATTTACTAGTAAAATAAATGATTTCTGAGGTGGTTAATTTCTTATTTGAAATGAACAATCATTTTGCGGAAACTTCCGTATATAATTTAACAACGTTTAAAACAAACATGTTAACAAACATTCCATATTTACACGATTACTCCATATGTCTTAGATAAATTTAGTTTGAAAGATATGAAAATTTTTAGAAAGCTTGGTTCTTTATGTTGAGCTTTAATCAGATGATAAGGAAGTCTTTTCAAATTTTAATTTCAGTTGGCTTTAAAACGTTTTATTAATACTAAGTCCAATTCAGGAATTGCATTTTCAGTGAAAGCGGAATTCAAATTCGAAAATATACAAAAATAAATGCAATATTCTACTAATGGGCAACCAGATTCAAATTAGTACTAAAAAATTGATTCTATGTCGTAAAACAGAATATTAAACATCTGCCCCTTTAATTTGCCGAAGAAATATAATAAATTAAATTTAAATTAGAAATGATAGTAAAAGATGTTTTTTCTAGATATAATAATTTGTGAATATTTTCAACTTTATCATTATGATGTTTATAATTTAAAATCAAAATCTATGTTTTCTTTAAAAATTAATTATAATATCTAGGAAAAATTTCAATTTAGGAACTTATGTCTCGGGTTTTCGCAACATTTCTATCATTTATTAAAAATTTTGCATTTAGACAGCACAGTTTAGGCACAATTTAAATAGGCTTTATCACAGAAGGATAGCAATATATAAAGTATTATATAAATCCATTAAAATGGTGTTATTATTCATGTATTCTACCACATTTTTTAAATACCAATGAATAGTTTTAAAATGAGAAGAAACTGCTTGGGCCTTGAAGTCGGGTTGAAGATAATTATGTTATTTTATTTTATTTTAAGTTCTTAAATCTTATTCGATGATGAAAGCAATACTAGACAGCTAAAAATGAGATGTTGGTAGGGACGGTTACTTTTTCTGCTGTTTACATGGCTAGACAGGTTTAATGTCACTGAGTCATGAAAGAAAAGAGATAATGCCTACCGGCGGCTATAAAGTGAGATTATAGATGAAAATTGCATTTTTATCAGTCTCTCCTATATTGTGTAATGGGTTTGCTACTATATAAGAAGCTAAGTTCCCGAGATTTATCTGAGAAAACTTCAGATCAGATATTTCATTGCTATAAAGTAATAGTAAGTGATCCATCAAAACTTATTAAAGTTTAAAAAAACCTTTAAAAAATTTTTCTCAGATTTTATAAAACATAGTTCATTGAATTGTATGTTTTTCCTTGAATATTACTACATAAAATATCTTTCATAAAATATATCACAGAACTGACATTTTTTTGAGGGAGTGGTGGTGGAAATATATCATTATAAATTGTTGTCAATTTTTTGAGATTATTGAAATGAAAATTAATTACCTCTTCAAAAGAAGTATTCACTTACAGTTATCAGTACTGTCCCGAAAGCAGATATTTTTAATTTTTACGTCTATTAGAGGAAATTAGAGCAACATATAATAATTTAGCATTAATAGAGATTTTAAATTATTCTATTGCTTTACTGCAGTTATATGAAACAAAATTAATCACATCAAAAAAAAACTTCGATTAAGTGTAAAATATTAAAAGAAACATGAAGTTTCTAATATTTTATAATTTCTTAATGCGATGAAAACAAAAACTTTTTGGCATTAACAGACATACATTCAATTTAGTTGTTTCACTATTTATGAATTATTTATTAGATAGTTTTATTTATTCAGAATTGTATTTGATTGTAATAATTTTTAAATTGTATTTTAAAAAGAATTTCCTTGCAATTCGAAAGCTAAAATATAAAAAAATATAATAAACAAATGAAGTGAAATTAATAAAAGATCTTGGATAATATTGGAAATATTTTTTTCAGATACTTAATTATAGTTCCGTTTCTGAAATAAAATTGAACACAGAAATCCGAATTATAAAAGTTATTTATTTTAATATTTAAAGTGATTTATTTGTTATATGAACTTCTTACTATTCATTACACAAATAACGAAAATTAATCAATTTTCCAATACATAAAGGTTATTAGTGGTGGATTCTCGTAAATTCTTCAATTTATAAATATAAACCCATGCAATAAAATAAAAAAAAAAATTCTAACTTTGATATTTGACATATAGATGAAGTATTCATGAATAAATTAACGTTATTAAGCAAAAATTACTTACGGTTTACTTTTACACCTATTAAAAAGAAAAAGGATTCAAAATAACAAACTTGCAAGAAGAAAGTCCAGCGCAAATTTCACAGCAGTGGAGTCGAAGCGAATTGTTTATCTAGCTGTGTTTTTTTTTCCTTCATACGTTCAAGTCGAAGGATAGAATCGGGTTTTTAGTACTTCCTTTATTGCTAGAAAAAAGTACATTAACTGAATTCGAAATAATAAGTTTTACCCATTCATTATTTTTAATTTTTTTGCATCATTAATATATTGATAAATTAAAATAAACCTCTAAAAATACTTATATATAAATTTAAACGCTGTAGACAAAGTATAATTTATTGAAATCCAATTTTGGCATAGTAAAGGGAATTTTTGAAATATACAACGAATGCTTTTTATTTGTTGAATAGCAAAACACATTGAAAATATGGATTTTGCCAATGCGGAATTCCTGTTTTTTTTTAACGTTTAATAGATAAAATGAACTAATGCATGCTATACTACATTAAAAAATGCTTATTAATAAGGATGATTATGTTGAAAGGTTTCTAAGGAATTATAAGATTTTTTATTCCCTAATTTTCAAACATCATTTACATATATAACTGTGAAGGATATGACAGTTATATTAACGATACAGTAAAATTTTCTTAAAAAAAGAATGAACAGTGGGAATAACATCTGCACCTTCGGAACTTGCTCTAATAACTTGCAAATTTTAGTCATCATGAATGGCCAGAATTTTTATTTTCATAATCTAGCATATGAGTATTTTATGCTCTGGGATTAGTTGA
Organism: Argiope trifasciata; assembly: GCA_026543055.1. NCBI lineage: Eukaryota > Metazoa > Arthropoda > Arachnida > Araneae > Araneidae > Argiope > Argiope trifasciata. The sequence continues at coordinate 819,396 of JAPMOQ010044403.1, forward strand.
AAACAATTTTTTATTAAAAGCTATAAATTTAGTAACAAAATCGTATCCGATTATTATTATTATCATTCACTAAATGCACGTGAAAGTAAAAATTGACAGACGGTAAATCATAGATTTAATTTAAAATTTAACTCAAATTTTGATTTTGAATTCTAAACCTCAGCACTGGTTTCATTCATTTATTTTTGGAAGCTCTGCAGTTATGAAGTTTTATATTAATATAAGTTATATTGGTTTTCAATCTTACAGTCAATCAGTTAGATTTTCGGCAAACGGAATTTGTTCAAAAATGTGTATGTGAAATTGATAAAATTTCATTCGTTCTTCTGGAAGCGTTTTTGATTTATCGTATTTACCACCAGACATATTTTTAAAATTGTACTTTTGAACTCAAGGAGGCCGAAATGCTGAGAATGGGAGAGATTTCGAATTTTGATGATTTGATTTTTTCTTTGCATATTTCTTTAGGAGAAAACGAATGAACATATTGTCTCGCGAAGTAATAATGACTAAAACCTCACACGTTATCTAAATGCAATTTCCTTGAATTAGATATAAAAATGTTGAGAAAAAATGATAGATTCCTTCTCAAAATAAATAAACTAAAAAGTTCTCTTCAATTTTTTAATTTGATTTTACCATTATATTAATTTAAAAACCCTTCCTGACTAGTAATTCAGATTATAATGTTTTAAATATGTCAAATTTTTTGACTTTTTAAAAGAAAAAAATCATTTTACCTTTAGATGTTTTTTATTCATTCAATTAATTTAAGTTTATATCGTTAATTTATTGAAAACAACCCAGTATGACGTGGGAGACATTAAATGATTTAAAGGAGATAGTCCATTTGTTAGGAATATATTAATATGATATACAGATAATATAGTAATATAACCCATGCATATATTCGAATTGCTTCCATTTAATGGAGGGTAACAGTGGATTCAGACTAAATAATCATGAAACTCATATTTCATGCTCATGTGGTTAATGTAAAGTCATCTATCGCAAGGAGAGACTTGAATTATCTAACGACCGGGTTCAGTTAACTTGTGCCATGCATATGATTAAAGTTACACCTTAATAGAGGGGTTTATTAATTCATGAATAAGCTATAAAAGTAAAAATTACAATTAGATTATTATATTCCATTGAATTCTCGTATTTCGCAGTACATCTTATAGAATACATTTTAAAGAATACTAAGTGTAAATAACATAAAAATTGCAAATAATAATACATCGATATCCTTTTTTTTATTTATCAAAAATATACTTTAATTTAATGTAAATTATCACTTTTAAAGTATAAGATTGCCCAAAAATATAATTTAAAAAAAAATGCAAATAGCGAATAAAATGAAATCTTAGATTTTAATGCTTTTCATTTCTTTTTTAAAAAGTTTAAAGATTTGAAGAAAGAGTAAAAAAAATTAAAGCACATTTAAGTAAATCTTTGATTTTTACAAAATCGAACATTTTATTTTTAAGTTTGGTGCTTTTATGCGATTTCTATGGGATAAGCTATATATGACACAAAATATGAGAGAGCGATTTGCGAATTGCAACACATTGATAGTAATTACACAATATTGGCGTTATAACGTTCACCTTTCTCATTCTTGATAAGCGGCATTGCCACCACCTGTTAAAACCCACAGTTGGTAAATCCCAAAAGATTTATAAGACTGGGGAACTTCTTACCACCTTCGTTTCGTCGCATCTGGTCATAATTGATGTCAGCTGATGGAAAATACTTGGGATTAATCGTTTAAGAAAAACTTAGTGCACCTTCAAGGGAAAGGGGTGTTAAACCATCTGGATGCTAAATGTTTCTCATTGTGAAGGGACTATCATTAACACAGTAACATCATCGTAACAGTCAGTTACGAGGACGCATCATTGATGGTCATTCTTACGTGGAATGACCATCAATGATGGGAGCTAGACTGGAGACATTGAATGAGGGCATTATTCTGAACGACAATTGGGAAATAGAGAGCTTAAACGGAGGAATGGGAAAAGAGACGGTGGAGATTGGACAATGATAAAATACGGTGGGGGGTTTGAAGAAAAGGTGAGAAGAGACTTTTTAGATTGTGGTCTGCTGACTCACAACTATGTAGTTTCTGTTCTCATATTTCTCCATTCTTCAAGCTTCGACTGTTGAGAAGATATCACGACTTCCAAATGTTGAAATATGAAATATTTTTTATCGATATTAGTACAAGTTGCTCTTATGGAAATTTATGACTAAATAAACGAATTGTCTGAAATTCTACTCTCTTATTTGATCAGTTACGATCAATACATTACAGCACACATCCGTTTCTACTTAGACTTTTCTACGACATCTGAAGAAATACTGAGCATCGCTAATTACTTGTCCGATAACCGAAGACAGAGGTATGTTTACACTAACCAATTACCATGAATGCAATCAAGTCCGTTTATGGCTTCTTTGATATTTTGTGGTTCAAAAGCTTTGTTTGTTATCCATTTTCCCTTTATCAAACTTTCATATTCATTGCTAAAAAAAAATTTAACAAATGTATTTAAACAAAATAGTCATTAGTCGTTTAGAATTATTTTGGCTAAGATTTGGGTTATTTTTTTGAAAAATTATAAATATTTTTTAGTATATTAATAACTTATTTGTTGGATTTTTGGAAATGAGAGTAATCAAATGAGTTTAATTTTAACGATTGTATAATTAACATTAATTCATATAATGATTTACCGTATTTTTTGCATCTTTTTTTTCTTCCGTTTTCATCTTTTTTGTTCTTTTATTTAATTAAATAATATATGCTTTGATTTAACCGGAAAATTGGGTCGATGATTTATAAATTAATAGATTTTGAAATCGTTAGCTTAAACTTAGCAATGGAGTTCTTGCCCTTGTTAAGTTACTAAAAATTGACGATGAAATAATGAAAATTAAAAGCAATATGCCTATAGAATAATAAATTAGAAATATAACATTAAACAACATACCATAAAACATATAAAGAATCGATATAACAGTACAAACTAAATATTATTTAACAAATCTGAATAATGATGAAGATGAAAAGTAACCATAATGAAACTAAAAGTAACATTTCATTTAAAAAAAAAACTCGCATAACCTTCCAATAAATTATTGAATAACATTAGCATATGCCATAAAAAACCCATAATCAAACTATAGAAATAGAAATGTCACATCACATTAGGGTAAAATTTCTGTATTGAAATAAATGTAAATGCAAAAAAGTCGAAATAAAAATTGAATTACCAAATTTTAAAGATTTCTGGATTTTAAGGGATAGGTACTATGCTAAGTTCAGGTTACATGGGATCCAATTATATTATGTGTTCAAAATATTCGAAATAAAATAATTTATAATAAAAAGAAGATATTAAGTTTATGAGATTAAAATACAATTTACAAATTCTGAAACAATTTCGGAACCAATATTGTGTTATAAAAACGTTAATTTTAAGTCTCTAATAAAATCGAACCATAAACTATCGGATTATATATATTGATTAAATATCGATTGTAGATCTTTAAAAAATTATTAGCTATTAAAAAATATGTTTTGCATATAATAAACAATTTCTTATTTTTTAAAGTAGGAATTTCTTGTATATTTTTGATTTATAGTTTGAATCCAACAAAAAGTATATACAGTTGTAAGGAATATTTTTAATAAGTATCTACAGTCTATATTTAAAATATTGGGTGTTACATATTTAATGGCAATATATAGAAAACCTGAAAATATGTTTTTATTACACACTTAAAAAAGCCTATTATAAAGAACATCATTATTTAATAACTATAAAAAATATTGATATTTTTTCTGCATACGACTGATTGCATTTTAATAATCATATTGACTTGATTGACTCAAAAATAGACAATTTTAGGAAGCTTATTGTTAGCATACAGTATGTCATTTTTCCTATGATAAATTGTTTCAGTCTTTGCAGGCAAACATTTTTGGGAGCCCCATAACAACGTAGTGGGCGGGCTTTATGGGCAACGTCATTAAGTCGTACTCTTCGTGGAAAGAAGCAATAAAAATCGATTCAGCTGTTTTGTCGGAAATAATATTAAAGAAGAGAATAACCTAAATATATAACGAAAACGTGGTAAAAATAAAAGCAAAATATCTTCATATTTTTTCGAATAAATTGAATGTGCTGGTTTTTATTAAAGTAAAATACATTTTACCTATAATGAGATCACTTCATTTATTAATTTTTGGTCGTTAATTTCCATAATTCTTTTAAAACAATACCGTATTTTTTAGTTCAATTTTTTAAAAAAAACTTTGAAAAAATAAAACTGTGGATACACAATTTTAATTGCAAAAAAAGATAATAATTTTTATAAATGTTTGTTTATATTTATTTTTTATATAATTATTTAAAATGTTCTGCTAATTTAGCTCAGCTTCCTTAGAAAATTTCAGTTTGTTAAAATTTTTATTGTGATTAAATTTTGTATTGTGCAAAATACCTGTAATCGATAATTTTTGATCTAAGTGAAATATTTTTTACAAATTTTATTCCATTTCTGCTGCTTTGAAAGCATTTTCTAAAATGTAAATTTAAAAAATCAAAAGTAAATATGTATTTTTAAAGTTTTGTAGCTTATAGCAGAAGCTTTCAACTCTTAGATTAAATTAGTTTGCATGTCCATCATATGTTTGGCCTAATCAACCAAACGAAAAAATGAGGCAAAAACCAATAAGCATCATGAAGCAACTTTGACCATTGCATTGGTCAAGAAATATTATTGCAGTAATTTGGGAAAAATTCAAATTTGAAAACTTATTTTAAGACTCGTAAACATATAATTTGAAAACGCAAGGCGCATTCGAAAAGATGAAACATTTTCTTTAGAGTACCAAGATTTCAAACCAAGCTAAAAGCAAAAATAAGTGAAATTCAAATCAAACTATGTAATAATAAATAGCTAGAACAATATACCGCAAACATTGCTCCAGTCATAATATGTCATGTTTAACCAATATTTGTTCATTCTATCAGCTTTCCAGTGAACTTACATTAAACCATATAGGTATTCTAGTTTTTTAAAAAATGTCTTCCGCTTGTAAACATCACTGCTCTCGGTGTCCGCCGAAATGGACATTTAAGAAAAAGTCAAAAGGAACTATGGTGGATAAATAAAAAGAAAATACACAAATGTGCCACAATAAACTGTTAGGGTTTTGTATATGTCTCCCAGACTTTCTGTGAAAGCATCTCATCTGCATAAAAGGCCATTGAATCAACTGAAGAGTTCTTAAGTGTATTATCTAGTGTAATATTCATTGAAATAGTTACACCAAAATTTTTTGGAAATGACATCGATTTGGCTAATTCTTTTCACATTGTGTCCATTTTTACTTGCTTCAAAAGATTGTCTCGTTTCACAAAAGAAGAGAACGCGGATATGAATTTTATGCATGGAATTTGTAATAATTCTATGAGAACCTAGGAACTATCCATGCTATTAACACCGTCATACGCTCAACTTTGCTTTGTTTGCTACAGGTCTCACAGACTTAGGCGGACTGCTTGGTTGTAAAATTATACATAAATTAACTAGAAGCGACTATCCATCATCGTTGATAAGCGTGAACTCTATAGAGTGGAGGAAAGAACTAAAGTAAGAGTTCACATGCCATTGAGATAGTGCTAATAAGATTTTACAAATAAATTGATGTAATCCTAATACGGAAACTAGCACCTGTCCCCCCCCCCCCCTTTCATTTCACATAAGCACAAGAGTTGCAATGTTCAGACTTCTAAGAGCGAGTACCATTTTACCTCTATTTGTTAGATCTCGGCGACAGCTTGAATTTGTATTTCGTTTAAGTTTTGAGATGTTAAGTGGACTTTAAATTTAGAAATTCCAATGAAAATAACTTCTTATAGAATGTTTTTGCTCTGTAAAAGTATGCCTTTTTTGCGCGTAAATATGTTAAAATATTTTTATATGTACGAAATTAGGATTTTTCAAATTGGAAGTTTTTACAGCTTCTATTCATTTCATTTTTTTACGTCGTAATTTGCATTCGATTAAACAGTTTGCTGTATTTTTTATGATCCTTATGAACTCTGCCCTTATCCTTGTTAATTTGGTAGACATTATAAGTGTGAATCATTAAATATGTGTGTATTTTGCTCCTGTCTACATAAGGTATCTTGTAAATTGTTTAAAGTATAAGTAAGACAATCAAATTAGTTTCTTTTCTTTCTTTCTCGGTAAATAAAAAAGCATCCTAATATAATTGCCTGGTAGAATTTTAAAGTTTGAGAATTAAAAAAATGGATTGCTTGTTTTGAATTTGAAATTTTTTGCATCATTTTAATAAAATGAGGTGATGCAAAAGTAGAGAAATATATAAAAAGCAATGGAAAAAATAGAAAGCAATGGAAATTAAACAAATCTTCGTTAAATTACGTATTATTCATAAGAATTTTGCATTAGAATATTATATATAAATTTGTAGAGCTGCTCTAGTTTAGCATCATAGATTACATGCTCCAAAAACTTATCTAAAGACATTACAGTTTCTACAAGTAAAAACTTGTGAAAAAATTTGAAAATAACTTTGTTTGGTTAGTCCTCATCAATTCTATTAAGAATTACGAAAGGTTTACCACAAATAAAAGGTACCAGAATCAAACTTGCATTGTAAGATGATTGAATAAAAGATTTTGTTTATTCATAAGCAATGGATAACAGGAGCTCAAAAACACAACTTTGAAAGAAATACAGCTTTATTAGTAAAAACTGGGGATAAATTTTCAATATAGCTTTCCTTAAACATGATCATTTGCGAAAAACTAATAAAAATTATGCAAAGATAAAAATGACCAGAAACATGATGGTTGAATGTGAGACCTTCTATAATTCGTAAAAAAATTGATTACGTTTAGAACAGATTGTTTCCAAGAAATATAACTAAAGATTATTTAAATTTAAAAATACCGTAGATGCTCCTAATTACCTATTAAGTACTTATATTACCTAATACCGCAGATGATCCTAATTACAGATAACTGCCACAAATCACTGATCCGCTATAACAACATATTTTCTATTTTAATACCTAATGGAATGCTAATATTTTGGTCAACTGAGCACAGGAAACTTTAAGAGGAAGTGAGATATATCTATCAACGCGTGCATCCCACTCAATATCCCACCCACATTAAAATTTAATGAGACACGCACGGATGTTAGTTGAATCAATTGATGTCTGTAGCCACTTCTAATGATGCCAGATTTTGTTTCTAAAGTAATTCAAGATAACTGTTGATCTGTTGGTAGTAGGGAAATATTATCACAATTATATTCAGGAAAGTGAAATATTTGATCTGTTCGATGTTTGTGTGGGAGCCACTAAAGCTTTGGATGTCTGCAGAGTCAGCATTTGGAGACATTCCTTTGAATGGTCACACTACATTATTTATTGTTCCAATCAACCATTTCAAATCTACGAAGCTAGACCATACAAAGCTCGTTTCTTGGAGAATTATTTTCACGAAGAGACTATTATGCTTAAGGATTAACCAGCATAATTTAGTAATTCCTTTGGATTTAAGCATATTTCATATGTTCGCAGTGTTTACATTAGGGAAGCTAATAAATACTCAAAACTGCTTGCATTTCATCTTGGTGTTTGATCTATTTTACAGCTAATTCAGTTGATAAATATCAACATTCGGTACATGGAATTTTTCATATCTTTATGAAACAGATGGCATCCAAATACAAAAAGAAAGCACTAAATCTGAAACTACTTACCTCCGCTTTTTTCTTTCATTTTTGAATTTTTAAGATAAAGCACATGGCTATTTTCTTCCTCTATTTAATGTTTATGTTTTTGTCTAATTTTATTAAATTTTATCTATTCAACATTCTTAGTCTTATTTATTGACATTACTATTTTAGCAGTTTTTTATTATTCTCATTATTGATTAATTTTTATAACTGTGATTTATTTATTTCTAAACATGGATGGTATTTTGTGCATTTACACTTTCATTATTTTTTAGCATTTATATTTTTAATAGCTTTCATATGCATAAGAAATATTGTAAACCTATGTGAACTTGTCATCGATGGATATTATTGAAGGAAAAACACTATTCCCCAGCTTTGTGCAAAACTCTGTCAATTCTGAATTAATATCTTCATAATCAATTGAAAACGTTATTTGTTTATTAATTTAGATCCAATTTCACAGAGTTAAATAATAAATAAATAAAATAATGATTCCTTTTAATAATAAATCCATATTACATTTAGCCGAATTTACTTCTTACAAATTTTCTTAAAATATTTAATCGCATCGAAGCATTTGAAAACTATTCAATAAATCTTGGATCATAAAATGGTCTTCAGACTTTTCTATGTGTTTGAGAAAAAAAAATTAAACATTGATCAAATCAGTTCTTAATATAATTTGTATAGAAAGAAATCATATTTTTATCTTTCCAGAAAATAATTTTAAACTACTAATTTTTGTATTTTCTTAATTTAATTTGTAATTTTATGCTAAAAAATCTACTAATAATCAATATACAAGTCATACATGAGGATAGTATTGCTGAATGCAATAAAAATTTCAAATAAGAATTTGTAGACAAAGGGCTGAAATTTAATTTTGATAATTATAATACATATCTTATTTCAATTAATTAATCTTATTTAGTATTGCTAAAATATTTCAATTATATAAAGAATATATAACGCTTGAATATAAATATAAGTTAATCCCGTCTGAAGTTTCAAACCATAATGCATACATTTGTTATCTACCACTATTTATTTTCCTCACAATTATAATACCTGCATTGTCTTTAACCGACGAGCAAACCATTAAAAAACTTATTGTAATTTGCATTTCAGAGATTATTTTTTTTTTGCATAGGAGAGCTTTTAGCATCGAAGACAACAAACAACGAAATGTGGCCCTCCTCTTTGGTAACATGTGCTTTGTTTAAGGTTAATGCCCGAGTAAATACGTAACTAATTACTCTTGAAAGAGGGAAGTAAATAATTACTTTAGTCTGAGAATAATTACTGGAGACGTCTATGTAATCATTATTGTGGAAACATATACACCTGTAGAGTAACAAAAGTATTGCTCTCTGAATGCGAAGACAACGGTATTTTTTGCCAGCTATATATCGTCTGTCGTATAAAAGCCAAAATTCGCATTTATTTTTTTATGTAGATAATAAAATACATCTACAGCTCTTTGGAAAAAAGAGCTATATATTGTCTGTTGTATGAAAAATATAATTTATTATTCTTTTTCTAATGAAAATAAGGACATATACCTGGAAATAAAATTGTTTTGGGTGTAAAATGTTTTACAAAAATGGATGGAAAGGAATAGAAGAATGTTTATTCATTATAATGATGGAAAATATATTGTCCTAATTTTTTTCTTAGTTTCCAAATAATTAAAATAAGCAGTTTTTTCTTATTTTTCTTCAAATATCTACCAATTAATTTTTTTAGAATTAAATATTAACTCAGTGTTTTTTTAAATCTTTAAATGAAATAGGGCTAAAATAAAACTCACTTTCTATATAAAATTTTTTTATTTCTTATTAATAAATACATAACTTTCTTTTAAAGAAATGAATGATTTCTTATATGAATTGCTTGAAAAATTAAATAAGTTTCTATAAGTTTTTGATATTTTTTAATTATATTTGTATACGCAGGTCTTCTTTCTAAGAAAAATTGATTTTAACCCTATTTCCTTTTATTGTATTTCCTCTTACGAACACTTATTTAGATAATAAATGGAAAGTTTGGTGGCCCACATGAATAATAGTCTTTGATTAGCTAGATAATTATTCTGTTTGAAACTTACTCAAGAATATTTGGAAATAATTTAATAAAATATTTAGATTAATTGAATCTTGCATTGGAATGAGAACCTTTGATCAAAAAATAATTAGTTCCATGATAAATTGCACACTTTTGTCAAATTATTATTTAATTGATAAAAGCTATTAAAAAATAGATATTTCAGATTGTATCGCATTGAATTTTATATTACCATTATTATATTGATATTATTTATTTCATTAACCAAAAAGATTATATAAGATAATAAGGGATATATAAACAGTTGCTAGCAAGCAATTGTACTAAATCTTCAGAATTTATAGGATTTTTCAAGTGAATATTTGTTAAATACATTCTTTTGTTTCAATTGATCTTTATAACTGCACGTGTAATCGTTAATTGGTTTTAAATTTATGATTTTAAATATTGTATGTTGAATATTATTGCAAATATCAAGGTAACAAATTGAGATAAACAGAAAGTATTAAATTCTCCCTATTTTAAAGACTTTTTCAAATTTCTAGCAATTAAAGCATTATTTCAGAATTTCTTTTGTGCCAATAGTTATTTAAGGTTAATTACTCTTTGATAAAGATATTATCATCTTTAAATGAAAGCGTAAAATCCTCATAACGTCTATTTTTAGATTACGTTATTGTAATTAATCTCATATGTTCATCTGCTCATGAATATTACAGAAACTTTTCTTACTTATGTATTTCAAATTATTCAGATTTAGTCCTTTTATTTGGGTATTTTATCAAAGAGAGAGGTAAAAAAATAAATGTGATATGATTTTTTTATCAACCAAATAAATATACATGCTGTTGAAAAATTAAACTTTTAAATGTAATTTACTTCAAATGCTTACTTTTATTTATTTCTTATTTTATTGATCATCCCTTTGATTGAAGTAATCAAAACAAGTATTTATGGGACTTTAATCAGTATCAAATATTAGCATATGCATTATTTACCAAATAAGCTTTCTTAAGTAAATGAAAATAATTTCATCTTAATAATCACAAAAATGCCTGCCTTTGAGTAATTTTAAATATGCATATTTTTAAAAGGAAGGTATTATAATGCATGAAACAAATAATTTATTGTTTTCCATTTTATTTTACAAATGTTCTCGTATAAACATTACAATCTTAATAGTAATATCTTTTATATTTCATCTATATTTTATTTCATACATTTTTGATAGCTTCTTGTTTCGTTCGAACTATTACACCATTAAAAGGTAATTAAACTATTGGAGTTATCTTAAAATTGTCATATGCTTTGTTGTGAAATCGGTTGTACTTACAAGTAAAAGGTTTATTTTTTTTTCTGTCTCGTAGACATTAAAACATATTTGTGATCCAGAAAAACCATCCCATCTTATCGAATTTCTGTAATATGAAACGGATCTCATTTCTTCACGTCATTATTGTCAATTTTCTTGAGACAGAAGAAGTGTATAAGCAAAGTTATTGTTTCATTAATTTTTATAAACTTGTATGAAATGTCTCTTGTGGTTTCCCAATGAAGAAATAAAAGTCTTTAGGAAATGTTGTTTGGATAAATATTCTTTAAGAAAGTTGTTGTAAATAAAAAGAAGGAAATATGCCAGAAAAACAGGGGCAATGTATATTTATTGCTAATTATTTTTTCTTTGTTAGAGTTTTCATCAATCTTAAATGAATTCTCTAGAAGAAAAATAAATTTTTTTAACAAGCATTTTCGCTTCAATGTTTAAAGGATTGAAGTACTTTGATTTTTCGTTGTTGTAATTTTTATTCAGGTTTCAAAAGGTAGAAAAGGCTTATTAAAAATATTTCTTAATAAGCTGTATGAAATTTTATATTATACAGAAATAAAAATAAATGTTTCAGCGGAAACTTGAAATGAAAAAAGAATCATAACAAAGTCTTTCATTTTTGTCGCTTTCGAATTAATTTTTAAAGGATTGAACACTTTAATTTATTTTATTTACTTTTTAAGTTTTTCCTTTAAATTTTGAAAACCAGAAAAGATAGATTTTATTTTTAAAAAGTAATTGCAATGTTTTGACATTTTTGTACTATAAAATGATGCAAAAACGAAAGTAAATATTTCAATTGCAAATTGAGGTGAAAACTATTCATATCTTTACCTCTTCCCATAGCCTCATTTTTATTTCATTGGAATTTTTAAGATTTCAAAAGCAAATGTTTCTTCGAAGGGGATTTACTAGATTTTTAAAGATTCTATAATTAATTAATTTTGCTTACATCCTTTAAAATTAAAAACAGTTTTTATACTCGTATGCGAGTATTTTTCTAAGTTTTAAATATTTTATGATTTATTTATTTGTACATTACAGCTTAAAGAAGTATATTAATATACAATTAAATTTGAAATCGTTTTCGTCTTTAATCTGTTTTGAAGATAAAAACCTAGCCATTCGCTAAGAAAAAAAACATTTCATATTAAAAACTTTTGTCACCTTTGTAAGAAATCCACAGGTAACTGACATCAAATCCTGTTTACATTAAATAAAATATCCGATGATTTTTTCCAATCCTCTTTGAATTAGTACCATAAGATTTCTTATTGTTTTCCTTTTTTCTTTATCTAATAATAAAAAATCGTGTATTAGTTTGAACAAATAAATTTATATGTTTAAATGATTTAGTAGATGTTTTGGAAATATTTACGTTCATTTAAATAAAAAAGAGATTACATCTTAAAGAACAAGAAAAAATTTTCTTCCGTACTGAATATCAATTTAAATTACTTATATTCCATTTAACAATAAATTCATGTTTTGTGAAGATTAATTTTTATATATAAAAGGCTTTCTGAACTATATATCCTTTTTATTTTAACTGTGTTCATTTCAATAAATATCTATTCATTTATCTAAGACATCAACGTATCTGAATCAATGTCCTGAATTTCTAAAAGAGGTAGGATGTATTTTGACTACTCGGAATTACTCGGTTTGTCGTAAATGTTTTCTAGAAATGTTGAATGGCATTCAAAGTGTGTGCGTGAAGGGGAGGGCTCCTGAACTTCCTCTTAGAGTGATTTAAAGATTTCTTTTCAACATTCCTTAGTAATATAAAATGATCATATCAATGCAATGTAAACATAACAAATAAAGTAGCAATGATGCCTGAACTGACTTAGAATTTTGATTTAATATGCTTAACCTGCACGTATAAAGAAAACCACTTACCTCTCCTTTATATGATCTATATTGATTACATTATCAAGACATTATTATTTTTTAATTCAAAAAAATAATTTCGTATTCATTTGCTTTCTGGCTCATTACTGGTAGGAGAAAATTGTTAGGTGACGATTGATTTTACGAACAATGTTTCTGAAATCGAACCAATACGGATCTACACATGCATGGTCTGCATTTATCTCTGTTCAGAACTTGTTAAACTCTTTTATTTGCTTGAAAGTTGATGTAGCCAATTAACATTGTCTATTACACGATTTTCAGGGGATTGAATAAGTGTCTACGTTGTCTTAATAGACGAAATTATTTCTTTGATAAAAGCTGTGGGGTAAAGTTAGATAGCAACTATACCGTTTATCAAGTGGAAGAGCATTGCCAGAGCTATACATGATCTTATGGACCTACATTTCCGTGTCACATAAAAAGTGATTGGTCAGGAAAGGTATAAATAATAGACTCAACAAAGCAAGAAATTTCCAAGAAGGATGGGGTCACCTGGTTGGTAGGCCATTAGATTTCTAATCCTTAGGTTGCGAGTTCGAACCCCACTGGCCGAAGACCTTCATATACGATGGTGACTGGAGCATGTATAAATCTGTCGTGGTGATAAAGTCCTCCATGTTGAGAGTAATACTACTGGTTCAGAGAAAAAATTTTCACTGATCCAGGTTTAAATTACAATCTGTAGATAAATGAATGAAATGTATGAATGATATCCACTCTGTAAAAAGGGTTGTGACGTGTGAGTAACTAAATCGTGCTCTTGAACCTAAATGGCGTTACTGAAATAAACAGAGACGCTAAAGAATTCGGATTAAATCGCATTGACTCTTTAATCAGCGAGATTGTCAATGGCAAGCACCATTAGAAACGACAATAAGTTTTCAATGAAATGAAAAGAAAGCTGAAAGCATGTAAAATTATTTCGAGATTTGAGAAGAATCAGCCTGCTAAGGCACATTTATGCAGACTAATAATTTATTTAACGACAATGCCGTGTCTCATTTCTGCTGCATTTTGAAATATGATTCCATGTATGGAGAGCAGCAAAAATATGATTTTTTTTCTGATTTAGGAACAAACCCAAAGTTACATTTAGCATATTAATTTAAAATAGCCCAATAAATGTCATTCATAATTCCTAAGTGAATTCTATTCACATCAGATTGAAGGAATTTTCTGTTAATTGATATGATCTGAACATTGAGTGACCCTTTAATTCCAAAAAGCTTCAAGTTATTAATAATATATTTTTATAAAATTATTTCTCATGATAAAGTATTTTAATATTGTCCTTCTTTCAAAAATAAATCTGCTACAGTAATAAATTTTACCATTTCTTTGCCCTCTTAAATATTCCGAAAATTTAAAATTACGTAATAACATAAAATGTAAAATATATCAATGCTAAAAAGGAAATCATATTATATTTCAAGATAATGAAAGAAGAAACGCAAAAAAATATTCTTTTACAGTCCAAGCGAACGTAATGACAAATAGCATTTTTCATCAAAGGCAGCAGCAATATTTAGAACTTTGAGGATACAGAGCGTAGAGGTTTCGTGCTTAGAAAATTACTAATTATTCAACCTGTTTCAGAGAAGATCCATAGAATAGTAACAGTTATTCATAAATCTTCCAATTGATATCACATGATAATTTGAAAAATAAAGTATTCTCTCCAATATCCAATCATGCTTAAAGAATAAAATGACTGTTATAAAATGCAACCTATGTTGTTTCAAAACGGGACATTAATATAACGCTATTTAATTTTAGTTATTTTAAATATTGAACTATATTCCGTTGGCAGTGAGATGGATCACCTCATTTGAATATTAGTTAGCATTACTTTAATGTATAAAGTTTCAAAGAAGTTTGCATTGTTGATGCATTGAGCAATTAGCAAAGGACTTTTCTGCATCAAATTGTTATATACATCAAAATTGTGTCATTTTAATAGCCTTATATTCGTTTAGACAATCTTTCTTGTATTTGTATATTGTATCTCAATGTTCTAAAATTTAAATAAATATTCTGTTGTAAAATATGCCGATAATAAATGGAATATTTAAGACACAGATTCTTATATTTATTTATTATTTCCATATTTTAAAAAAGCCTTTATATTTGAATGTATTTTATCATTTATTTTTAATTATATATTTATTTTAATCGTTTAATTCAAAATCTTAATTATATTTTTAATATTTTAATAAATTTCTGAATGTATGAATAATTGAACATTATATAAAAATTCTATGAATCACAAATGAATAACGTATTTAATAAACATTTAAAATTTATTTAAGAATAAAGGAAGGAATTGTGTTTTAGCAGAATTGAATAAAACATTAAAACAATTTTTGATTTAATATCCAACACTTATAAGAAATATGTTATGTTTCATGTTACTTTACTTTATTGTATCAGGACGAATATTAGCAATATGTAATATATTAATTGAAATCATATTTTGTAAATTATATCTATTTTTCGTTTTTAAAGAGTTTTTTTATTTTTAAAGATTATATATTATTATTGTGCTGAAATAATAAAACTATCAGATCATTAGAATTATTTTTTTCAGTAAACGCAAAAAGAATTTTCAATTGCATTCAATAAAATGATTTAAGAAAAATTCTGTGATAAAAAACTTATATCTTTGGTAAAATATCTCATATCACATTTAATAAAATAAGTTCCAATCTAATGTCCATGAAAAATTGAAAAATATTTTTTGCTGCAAAGTTATTGTTGAGAGCTAACCGATTACAAGAAATGAAAAATAAATTATTTTTTGCAAACTTTTTTCATAGTTTAGCAGATTATGATTTTAATAAAAAGCATTATTGGTTTACCCGTTCACTATCTTAATAAGAAAAAAAATTCGTTTATTTCAAAGGTTGTATTTCAGTAATTTTTTTATATTTCCTGAATCGGTTTTGTAAATAGTTTTAAGAGCAGTTAAAACGAAACAAGGTTCACCCCAGATGATAAAAAATTATGGAGCATTTCATAATTATTATTTATTATAAAAATATTTTTTAATCGAACAGCAATATTGAAATACACTTAAGGAAAAAAATCCCAACACCAAGAAAAAATTATTGTACAGTAATAAAATTTCAGGAATACATTTGTCTAGGTAACATATTTAATTGATTAAAGTTTCAAGATCACAGGTAGAGCCATTGGCGAGAAGAGCCAATTCAAATGTGAAATGTTGGTACATTAGTAACCGGTGTAACTGCCAGAATTTTGAATGCAAGCATGCAAACTTGCATGCATTGTGCCGTATAGGTGTCGGATATCAGTTTGTGGGATGGAGTTCCATGCCTGTTGCACTTAGGCGCTCAATGCAGGGACGGTTAATGCTGGTTGTGATTGACGCTGGAGCTGTCGACCAATGATGTCCCATACGTGCTCGATTGGAGAAAGATCTGGTGATCTAGCAGGCCAAGGCAACATGTCGACACTCTGTAGAGCATGTTGGGTTACAACAGCGGTATGAGAGAGAGCGTTATCCTGTTGGAAAACACCCCCTTGAATGCTGTTCATGAATGGCAGCACAACAGGTTGTATCACTAGACTGACGTACAAATTTGCAGTCAGGGTGCGTGGGATAACCACGAGAGTGCTCCTGCTGTCATACGAAATTGCTCCCCAAACCATAACTCCAGGAGTAGGCCCTGTGTGTCTAAGCCGCAGACAGGTCACTAACAGGCTTTCACCTGGCCTCCTTCTAACCAACAAACGGTTATCACTGCGACCAAGGCAGAACCGGCTTTCATCAGGAAACACAACAGATCTCCACTCCGTCCTCCAATAAGCTCTAGCCTGACACCACTCGCGTCGCAACCGGCAGTGGTTTGGAGTCAGTGGAATGCATTGTACAGGGCGTCTGGCTCGGAGCTGCCCTTGAAGTAACCGATTTGTAACTGTGGTGCCAACTGCAGCTCGAATTTCAGCTGCAGACGCAGTACGATTACGTACTATACGCCGAATACGACGGTCTTCCCTCTCAGTAGTACCACGTGGCCGCCCGGAACCTGGTCTTCTTGAGGCAGTACCTTCCCTTGACCACTGTCGCCGATACTCATGCACAGTGGATACATTCCTGCGAAGTCTTTCAGCAATATCGCGGAAGGAAAACCCACGTTCTCGGAGCCCTACAACACGACCTCGTTCAAACTCAGTGAGCTGTTGATAATGATTCTTCGTCTTCTCAGAAGCATCCTTGACTAACATTAACCCACTACGTCAAATCTCAACTGTAAATAACGATCACGAACCTTACAGCGCTTATTTAAAGCAAACCTCATTTGCATGTTCATAGTGTCGCTACTAGCGCCACACTTACGCGCGTAGCTCGAAATTTAAATCGACGTCATCTTTCAGATGCATAAACACGCCTACCAAATTTCGTTTATCTAGCACAGCTCCTTCCTAGTGTTGGGATTTTTTTCCACCAGTGTGGTATTTTATGGCTTGCTTTTGGATATTTTTCTTTAATCGAAAAAAATTAAAGTTTAAAATTTCTGTTAATTGTAACATATTCATTTTGTAACATTCTATAATTTTGATAGTTTTACAATTTTTCCATATAATAGTTTGAAATTATCTTTACTAAACACTAAATCATGTTATTTTATGAAGGCTACTTTGATTTTTTTTCAATCTTCCGATTACAACTTGAAGTGGTTTCCAGTTTTCCGTTATTTTGATGAAGATCCTATTGCTGATATCTTCTGGAAATTAACGTTCATTTTGAAACATAACTGTGGCATTCTCTCACAAATTGCTTGACAGTTTTTCTTCCATTCTCTAAAACTTTAACATATCTACTAATATTCCATTAATTTATAAATACATGTAAAAGTAATATGCTGGAGACATTGAAATAGTTTTCTAGATTATATTTTTAATCTAACAGGGAAACATGCATTTTGATAGTCAGTGGAAGTTCCAATCTAAATGTTAAAAATAAAATGAAATTCCGTTAAAAATAATAATAAAGCAAAGCTTTTTAAAAGTTATAAAGAAATTAAACTTTCGAATACGAATCAGCAGTAATAAATTTCTACCAATAAACTTTAACAAGACTAACTTATGTTTTTAATTTTTTTAATAAAAGAATTTCCTGTATTAAATTGATATTTATGAAAAGAAAAATAGTGGCCTTAGCTTTAATAATAGAATGCATTGTTAAATTTAATATCTCATTTCCTGAAACAGCGTCATTTGAATATAATACTCACAAAAGATTTCTAACAAAAACGATCTCTTGTAATGTTCCTTTACTCTGAACATAAGAAAGGCAGCATGGCATTATTAAAGGGTCTCTGAGAGTACCTGGTAAAATATTTATGTAAGTTTTGTTACAGAAGTATTTTCAACATAACGTAAAATGTCAAGTGTCAGTTGCTGAAAGATATTGATTTTCTTTTGAGTTAAAATATTTAAGTTTGACCCCAGTGCCTAAATTTAAGCGTTATTACTTTCTATATATTCTCTATTTCCTTTTGTGAAGACAAATTTCATTTTGTCTTCTTGACAGGAATTAAATTACAAGAAAATGTATGGACTTTCGAATCACTAATACAGTGAATTAAATTGAAAATTATCTCAATTCATTTAATTTCTTAAACGCTCTAAATGTCTGCTAAAAATCCTACAACATAAATCTGATTTATCTTCCTGTGTCGTATTCCTATAAATTAATTTTATCTGGTACTAGATGGTTAAATAATTGTAGAAACTGTATTCAGATTATGAATAGTTTTTAATATTAATTCTGTTTAATATGTTTAAGAATGTATACGTTATTTTTCAGGAACAAATATTATCATATTGCTTTGCTTTAAATTTAAATGCTTTAAATTGTGACTGAATTCTAATAAATTTAAATGCAAATATATTAATGATTTTCAGATGTTTTCACTGAGGGTAGTTCGATTTTACCTTCTTGACAGATGGAATTAAATGAAATTCACCAATTTTGGATTTTAATATATTGAATTAAATTAAAATTTGATAATCTATTTCATTTATTTGTATTATTAATAGTTTATTTCTGAGCTTAAAGGAATAAAAATTATCATGAATTTATATTAAAATTCGTTTAGCTAATTTAAAATTCAGCCCTCACTGACAGATCTATCAGCGGGCTAATAAAATACCATAAGTTACAAGAACAACAACAAAATTTAGCCAAACAATGTCTAATTTTTTGTTACAACCAGAAAGGAAAATTTTTAAAAAATGAAGAAAATTGAAAAAAAAAATATGCAAGGAGGTATATATTTAAATGAAAAAGAAGTTAAAGCAAAACTGCATATTACATCATTGAGAAATTTTCAGTTAACAAACGTAGAACTGATGAAATGATCAAAAGATTCTTCATCAAAGGTATTTTTTGAAAAATTGCATTTTTTAATAATTGTTCTTTACCTATATTTTAGCCATTAACACAAAATTAATTAGAGAACTATATCTCGACTTACAGTGAAAAAATCAGTAATTGAAATTGAAATATCAAGATCATGTTAATCAAAAAATCAATTAAAATATGTAAAATATATAAAAAGAATTTAAAACAAAATATATCACCTAGAATAAAAAGAATCTCTAGCAATAGAAAACTGAATATTTAATTTTAATTTTAAATTTGTTATGCATTCTACATTTGTACTAATGCTGGTAATTTATATTTAAAAACTCGGTTTATTGGACATAAAAAATGAATCAAATTTGAAATTAAGATTGGATACACAAATGCCTGTAAAATCGTAAATTAGTTTCTTTTGTTTAATAAACTAGTATAAAATTTTAATTAGATACATGTTAAGAAAAGCATTTATGTAAAAAAAAGAAACAATCATTTATTCGATATTTAAAATTAACGACGTGTAACTAATTCATCATAACCATTGAAAAAAATCCTGAAGTAGTTTAAAAATTTGATTGAAATTTCTGTTACTCATTGATAAAGTGAATAAATTATGAGAAAATTTAATTAGATTACTTTTGAAATCTAAAGTAAAGCAGTAGTTCCATAAAAGAAATATTTTATTAATTTAAATTTCCTAATATTTATTTATTTTTGAAAATTCCTTATCATACCCCAATTTTTCTTCTACTCTTGGAAGGTTAAAACATTTGTTGAAATTATTCATTTAATTGTAAATAATTTATTATTATTACTAATTTTACAGAATAATTTTTATTCTTTATTTTGGTTGATGTGTTTCAGAATTCTCACATTTTTTAACTTCAGAAGCAAATATACAATTATGGAAGTGTTTTTCATCCTATCTTGTTGATTTTATTATAAAAACATTGAAATTCCATTTAATGAACTAATTTTTTAGATATAAAGAATTTAACTTTACTTAAAATTAACAATTCACTTATTCATACTTTGAATATTGCTATATGATTAAAAAATTACCTAAAATAAGAATCAACATTTAATTATCAAATGTATTAAACTCACAATTAGAATAGCAATTATTGATTGAAAGAAATTTAATTAATTAAATATTACTAGCTTTTTCATATTTTTAGTCAAAAAGGGAAATTAACAATTTTCGAATAAGAATTATTATTTTCAAAGAGCAATGAATTCACTCAGCTCTTCATTGAAACTAATTATTAACATTAGAATTCAACAGCTTTTATTCATCGAATCTTCCAAAATTTATTGACACGCTAAATATAGGAAGAAAAAAATGCCTCTGTTATGACAAGAGGCGTGAGTAGTTGAAACTCACCTTATTGAAAGGATGGGAATCCTGTTGCACTTTCCATTTGTAACCATGGTAACAAGATGGTTGATACAAGCTCGCCTGGAGAAGGTGACGAGATGGCAGCTTGTACAAAGAACTTGAACTGTCGATTATATTTTTTATCAGCTCTCCTGAATAGATTCAACCTTGTTCTTATATAAAGAAACCTTCCAACTGAGTAAGTTGAGAAGCAGTTTAGTCGGGAATTTAAAATCAGCACACTTGAAAGGATAGAGATGATCTTTTTTCAAGTGACTAGAGAATGTCTTTTTGCTTCAGATCTCTTTTGGGAAAAATACATTTCTTTTTTACTGATGAATTATCTTTTGAAAAATCGGTTAAATCATTTAACTGACGAATACTTTTCAAGATTCCATTGAATTGTTTTTTTTAATTCGATTCATATATCAAAGCGTAATCATTTGTATGAATGGTTCTTTGAATTGTATTATTTTATTTTAATGAATTATTTTTTAAAAAAATTAAGTTATGAATAAAAATAATTAAACTTTTAAGGAATCGTGATGTAATATGTCTTTATGATAATGATTTCGAAAATTACATTATAGTGGCGAATATATCACAATTAAAAACCGCTGTTTTATTTAAATCCTAAGATCGTAGTTTTAACTTTTAAGTTCTATAAAGGGAATTGAAGATATGAATAATCATTGAAAAACGACAATAGAGTTGAAATTAAAATAAAAGAAGAAAATTCACTTTAGTTTTATTTAAAACCATACGAGCATTTCACATTTTTATTAAGTTTAAATAGATTCAAAAAGAATTATTTTCTTCATAAAATAAATGAAACTTTTTCAAATAAAAAGTAGATGCATCATCATGAAAACTGAAGTAAATTGACTTTCCTATTACAATTAAGAGAATTTAAAACTTCTAACTTTTCAAATTTCTAAAAGTTCAAAAAAATCTCTCTTTTAAATTTATTCTTGGCTGTTTTGACATACGTTGTTTTTTACTTCTTGAAAGTCACATTATGTATTAGCAAAATTGAATTTGATCAGAAAGGTTAATACATGCAAATAATATTTATTTACATTCCTACTTTCATATTAAAATAATTTTAACGAAGAATTTTGGAAATGAGTGATTTTAACACAACGGAAGGAGAAAGCAAAAAGATTTAAATATAAGAATGAATATTAAATATTTCTTTATCATGAAGATTTTTCAAGTACTGTGGGTAGTAATAGTAGTTGTACTATCTTCTAAAATATGATGAGCTATTTTTTTATGAATTTTTTAATTTAAAATACTCTATGTAACTTATTGCTTATATTAAATATTTGATTCTGAAAGTCAACTTAATTTTCAACACAATATATTAAGCAATTTACTTCGAGACCAAAAGCTCTAAAGATGTTACTCTACAATAAATGTTAATTGATATTGCAATTAAATAAGAGTGTTTTTAATTATTATTATGCAAAATTTTACATTCAATAATATATTGTTTGCACTTAATAATTTTGAATATTTTTAATTTTAATATTTATTATATATGAAATCAATATTCATATCTTTTCGGGGGAGGGGGAGGAAATTAATAGAAAATTTAAATGATCACAAGTTTAAATATAAATAAGTGAAATTGTTGAAACATTGACGAAATTATAAGACTACAGAAAAAATATCTGGAAAATTGTACAGATTTTACTCTACGATCTTATTTCTTTTCTGAGTTGTTGGAACCAATTAATCGATATTCTGACAAACGGTTATCTGCTGATCTTGCTCCAGACAAGAGAACAACTGTTTCCGGATAAGAGTCTCTATCCATTGCCAGACAACTAAAATATTTACTTTCTATTCACCCACAGACGCTATTATATATACGTTTATTGAATTTAGAATTGTTGCAAAACTATATGATGCTTGCGACGAAACAGGTTTCAGCTTATAAATTGAATTTTGATATACATTTATTCAAAATATAAAAAAATAATAAACACATTAAGTTATCTTTTTTCAATTTTTGCTTTTACCCCTGTTTTTTTTTTTCGTGTTACTATCTTTAATATCAAATTAATAAAGACCATTTTAAATTCACCAGAAAAAATATTGAATATTTAGGTATGGGATAAAAATTAGTTGTGAATTCAGGCATCATGGGCATGTAACACCTTCTTTTCTTAGATTTCTATTAAGATGGCTACCTATTATAATGACTTTGATATCAAAAAAAATATGGGTTGAGTTCTTAGGTGGATCCAAATCAAAGGAAGTTGAAGGTCTTCCTATTCTGAAACTCCTTATTAGCAGAAGATCAACAAATGAAGTATTGCCTCGTCATAACAAATAACATTTTGATAAAGTTTTGATAGCTACAATAAATTGGAAGTTAGGATCCGATAAGTGATTTTTTACTCCGTGTATTCGATATTTTTTAATTGCCATTTATGATATCTATTCTCAAAACTTCTATAACTTCCATAATATTCTAAATCCATTATTCCATTCTTGTGAAATTAGAGGAAGAAAAGAGGGGGAGGCAGATACTCGAATGTATTTTTGGCATCAATATTTCAAAGATTTTTTAAAAAAATTTTACATACGTTGCACATTTGTAATTTTTGTAATTTTTTGTAATTTTGTAATTTTTAGGAATTTTTGTAATTTTCAAAATATCAAATATCATCATTTTGATGTGTCACTATGTTTTAGACATATATGAATACCCCCGCATTCTTAAATCATTAAAAAAACTTTTGTGCATTACTTCTGTTCATGAATAAGATGTCTCAAGATTGCATAAAAGCGAATAGAAGAATAAGCTGGCAAATCTATATATTTGAAATAAAATTCTATATGGATATGAAAAATTATGAGAAATATTTCAATTGATATGCTATATATTTGGTTATATAGTTAAGTGAAAACACTTTTTGGCAAACACAACACAATACATTAAATTTGATAATTTGGCTTATATATATATATATATATATATAATATATATGTTGTTTGTTGTGTACAAATTAACTAAAAAAACCTGATTACAGTAAAAATAGCTTTTTCAATTCCATTAAAATATAGCAAAGTCAGTTTTAATTTCAATACACACACACACACACAGAGAGAGAGAGAGACAGACAGACAGACAGACACACACACACACACATATATATATATATATATATATATCTGAAGAAAATGGAATACAAATAAAACTACTGTTTGATAATGGTTTTACATAAAAATTATTAAAAATGAAAAGAAATAATTAATTTTCAATGAGATCGTAAGAAATATTTTAGTTTAACCTATTTGTCCTGTTATTTATAAAATTAGTCCTTTTTGTGCGTATTTTAAACATTTAAGAAATCGAATAATTGAAATTATTTTTTGATTTTGTATGCGATCTACATACAATTCTGTTTTCAGCTTCTTTTTAAGTCATTAATTCCTTGTATTATTCACCTATTCATACACAGCTTAATGATGTTTATAATAGGACAAATTACATGAAAATAGACAAATTCAATGGTTGGTTTAGATTTGCGCGATTTCTGTGTCTATTTATTGCTGTAAAGATAGAACTGAAACACCAGATTTCATATTAGGATAGTTCGAATTGACTTTCCTTCTGTTCAGGTAACATTAATGCGAAATCTATTGTTACTAATCATTCGAGGAACTTCACAAACTTAAAATTATGCAGTATATCAAATATTATCTAGCATCTTAGAGACTTATTGAAAATACAGATATCCACACAATTTATATCTATATAAAGGAAAGGAAGATTTTTCTACTTCGGAAATTCATTATTGCTAATTGTATGAGACCTTTGTAGAGTTTTGCTAATGATTTCCCTTAAGAAGAATAAGTTAGAAGAAATTTCATATCAACGAATGCGGGGGGGGGGGTCATTGAGAAATTTTGCAATCATTGTCAGTTTAAACTTTGAAACTACAATTTTATAAACTGGCAAATTTAATCCTATATTTTCTATATATTTAGTATTACTGAGTTATTTTAGATTATTTTTGCTAATTTTAACGACATTTTAAAGGTTTAATTACATTTATTTGTTTGAATTCTATTTTTGCTGCATCCATCTTTTGGCTACAGTTCTATTTAAGCACGTTATATATAAATTCTGTAATAATGAAGAAATCACGATGAATCTTAAAGGAATCTGATCAATAATATTCAGCCAAATGTCAAAATTATCATATATTATTAGTAATTTTTGCAAATTCAATTTAATCGATTCAGCTAAGATAAGTTAAGATGATTTGACAGCTAAGCTGATAATATTTTCAATATAGCCTATGTGCTGACCTTTCTTACCTTAGTAACCCTTGACAATGCGTAGCTGCTTTCTTATGTTACAAATAAACTTCTGAATGTATGTCTTAAACGTCTGTTGGACTTTAATCCACCATTTCTTGTGTATTTATCTCTATAAATGTTTAATTTGTTTCCTTATAAATATTTCACTTATATGTAAAATTATATATTGTTAAAAAAGAAAATTTTATTAAATTATTTCTAAAAAATAGCTCATATTTAAAAATTACAGTTTTTTAACGCAATGTACTTTCAAAGGCTCTATGATTTTATTTATCCGCATTCTGGTTAGCGTAATTGAAATCAATCAAAATATAATATCGAATTCTAAGTTTGAAGCATTTTTTCAGTGATTAATGTAAAATAGAGAAATACTGATACGAATTTAACAATTTCTGTTTCAATTTGTCTTTTACGTGTTTAAAAAATCTATATGGAGCGAAAAAGTTTTAAAAAATATAACCAATTTTATTTGGTTCTTAAAGAGTATTCTTAAACAACAAAAAGATGTGTAAAAATCATGCTAAAATAAGTCTGAAATACAGAAGGATACAAATTATATTCAGGGTCGGACATTTTAAATTATTCAAATGTAATTTCGTAGCATTCGTTTTCACCTAAAATATAAAAACGTTTTTGTAATTATAATCTCTTAAGCAAATTTTTATTTTAAAAAATTATTATTTATGAAAATTATTTGATAAATATTTTTTAAATCCAAATTGTTTAAATTGAAAATTTCATGAAGTTGTTTTTAAGAAAATAAATCATAATTTAAAATAAGAAAATTTATAAGTGATGTATTTTTGAGATTTATATGATTGTATTTAAGCTTAATCTGGTGTAAGTTTAATTAGAATCAATCGAAACATAATATTGAATTCCACTTCAACATGAAATACTTTTATTATGAAATAAATTTGTAGAGCAACTTTATGAAATAAATTTGCAAATCCAGCAACATCTACCAAAAATTATTTTATAAAATAATTAGATGATCATTTTTAAGATCCTTCAAAAACTATTTGTATTGAAAAGGTAAAAATATAGCTCATACTCAAATATTAATTATCCCTAAAATACATTACTAATCATTAGAAATAATTTTAAAGTGACTCTAAAGTATTTTTGCCGAAAGAATACAAATTATGAAGAGCTGCAATCATTTCTAATCTATTGAAATTCGATATATGAGAAAATGTAATATTTAGCATTCATTTTCAAAAGAAATATAGAAACATATTTTGCAATCAAAATCCTTTAGTAACTTTTCCTATAAAGAAAAATACCTTTCTTCCAAAACAGAAAATGCCTTTTGGCTCTTTAATTACGATATTTCAATGATTTGAATTCAATGATGTTTCTATGAATTATATATTCATTTTCTATAAGTTCATGTCACTCACTGCATTTTGGAGAGCTACAGCGAAATCAAATTGAATACAAATTTATATGCCGCACCTCTGGCTGTGTTTAAAATTTATCATCCCATTGACTGTAGCTAGATTTCTGGCAGACATGATAATGAAATGAAGGATCTTTAAACCATGTCTGAAACCCTTATTTCCCGTGCTTCCGGCGTTAATTTGAAAGATTGCCTGGGCATGAATTCAAATTGACATTTGCATCTGCATCACAGATCTCTGTCAGAGTGCATCCTTGCAATAATTTTCTCCGGTAATAGATGATTTTTCATTGTAATTGGAAAAGGAATGTATGAATTATGTTTTCAGAAGCGTATTTCAACATTATTATTATTAAAATGTTTTAATTTGGCTAATAAGAACAATTTAAATGATATATAGAGCCTTTTAATTAGATAATAAAATTACATTTCTAAAATGTATGTTAATTTTAATGACTTAATTCATATTTTACTTTTTGAGTCGTGATTTAATTGCCAAACAGCAGTCTTTGAAAAATAAAATATTAAAACGATAAAAATTAAAGTAATAAACAATTAAAAGTAATAGTTAATGTATGCTAACTATAAATAAAGAATTAAAATATGTTAACTTTGATAGATTAAAATGGTATGTGATTTTTTTATCATCTATTTTTTAAACAGCAGCTTTTGAATCTTAAAGAACTAAAATAATGAAAATTAATAATTAAAATATGCTAAGTTTTAAGAATGAATAAAAATATGTTAACTTTAATAGATTAAATCAATATCTTAATTTTTTAATAAGAATTTAATTGGTAAGCAACAGTCTTTGAATATTGATGTGGAAATGGAAATTTCTTCATCATCAATTTTGTGTCATTAAATTATATGTTTACTTCAGAAATCCAACTGAAGACAATTACATTTTTTCTATCAATGCAGCCAGCAAAATAGATTTTTTTTTTAATTGTTAATGTACCGTGCATATAGGATACTTTTGTTTAAGCAAACATACTTGTTTGTGGCTCCTATTTAAAAATTTCTTAAAAGGAAATAGAAACGTAGGAGTGTCTGCCTGAAATTTTCTCCTACGTTCTCAAATAAAAGTTATGTTTTTTTCTCCGTATATAAAATTCCAGGACCTCTCCCAAGGTCATAAATAAAAGAATGCTCAAGTTCCTTTTTTCAGTTTCATTTTTAGAGATCTGAATTTGAGCGTTTTACGCTTCATACTATAGTGAAAAAAATACGTAAGCCTTCTTAACCTTTTTTCTTTTTTGTTGGCCAATCGGAATCAAGATGCAAGAAAGAACTGCAATTTAAGTACTAAATAGTGAAAGTAATGTACTAAGTTTTGTATTTTTAAGTTGTAGCATTTTTGAATTATCACGTTTATCTACTGTCAAATGTAAATCTGGTAGATATTTTACAAGTTAAGAAATTTAGTTAAGCCAACGGATCTGAATTTTAGATATTAAACAAGTATACAAGTTATGTACTTATGCTACTCATTATGTATTTTAATCACCATGATGTTTCGTACTCGGTGATATATAGCAAGTAAATTCCCTGTTAATGTATTTCGTTCAAAACTTAATAGAAGTCAACAAAGTTCTATGTAAACACCAAATAACAAATTTCATCCATCTAGTTCAGGTTGTATTTTAAATATTGTTTTGATAAATAGCCAGGCATTGTCCCAAAATTGTGTTTTTCAAAATAAGGTAAGCTTTAATTATAGAAAATCGATAATTTTGATACCACATATTTTTAATGACTACAATTCTTTCTTTTTGCGTACTTCATAAACATAAAAAATATCAAAATCAAAAGACAAAATAAATAATATACATATCATTATTTCTGAAGAAAACTTTCTTAAATATATATAAATAATGAAATTATTTCAAAAAAATAATATATCAGAAAAATAAAACTATTTTATTTAAATTTTAACTCACCGAAATAAGCTTTAGATAGTGTTCTTCATTTTAATTGGTTCGAAATTCATGTCTTACACAAATGCTTCCTTCGACTATATAAAGAAGCTTATACCCAGAGGTCTAGAGTAAGAGATAAGAGGTCTCGAGGCATTGTAGTATGATAAGATGTCGACTTCAAGATCACAATTACGAATTTCAGACTGGCAAAGATTCATACTTTAATGAGTTTGGCCCAATAAACTCAACTTTTAGTGTGAAATATTCTCTTACTGGTATGATATGGAAATTATTATTCACGAGAGTATTTAAAAATAGCGTTTTTGTTCAAGTCTAGTTATTTTCAAACGATAATGATTCTAAATTACAAGCCGTTTCAGAATAAATTTCAAGTAGTTTCAAAAATCGTGTACGTTAATTTGATTACATTAAATTGAAGCGAAATATTCACTGTGTTTATGAATATTTCTATCCAACAATGTATTCAAATGAACTTACATTTTTCTATGTGTTTTTGATTATTTAATCTTTTGTATGTTATGCAATGAAGGAAACGCAATATATAATATTTCCAAATGGAAATAATTATGTTTTAACAGAAAAAATGTCTGCATGTTTAAGTTCAGCAAGAGAAATAAAATACTGTATTTGTATATGGCGTATATTTTCAAAATAATGATTTCAATAAATATTCAAAAATAAGTTGAATAGCCAGAAATAGAATAAATTCTAATAAAACTGTTGAAGAAGAAACCCAAACAAAAATTTATTCATAAATATGCAATTACCACATTAATTCATAGATATAGTGGATGTATATTTATGAAATAATTTATGCTATTTGAAAAAATAACCGCCACAAAACAGCTAAATAACTTTTTAATTTAAATATGCGTTTACTGATATCAGTACTTTAAGAGTTCTGTAATATCTTGAATTTCCTTTAAATTGATTTGATTAAGACGTTATACAATTACTATTTTCATTCTGTTCTTAACATTCATTTTTTACTCTTAAATAGTTGACAAATCTGCTCCTTTGCTTTTCATTTCTTGTTCATTTCAAGTGAAAGTCATGAATTTTGTTAGTTTGCCTAAATTTTATCAATAATTTTCAGATAGATATTTTTTCTCTTATTAAATTCTTTTACTTCTTTTATAAATAATATTTCCATAAGACGTTTGTCATACTTACATATTTTAAAAACGTAAGCTATGATATTACAAGAATTTCTCAGTAGTTTAGTGAATTACTTATTTATAATAGCACTATACAAGCGTTAAGCGGCTCTGTATAAATATGCTTAGTATTCAATTGCCGTTTCAATTTTCTTGCCGAATTACTGTACTTAATTCAGTGTTAATAATTTTGCAATACATCCTATACGACGTTCAATTACGCAAAATAATTTTGTATATTATAAATATTTCTGAGACAAATTTTTCTTATTAATTTTTTTTCAAAGCAGGATATAAACGTTGCATTTGTTGTCTACAACTAAAGGGTTGTATAACTTTCGTTACGACATTCAAATTTCCTGATACTTAGAATTAATTTGTAGCAAACTATACGGATGAATGAGCTCGAATAGGTGAATACAAAATTAAGGGGTTGGCGTTTTTACTTTTAATCGTTGATCAAAATAATTTATATGTAGCAACCTCATGGATTACGAACCGGCGTGGTGTAGAAATATAAATCTGAGGATATTGTATGTTCTATGGCTGCATTCTCAATTAATGGTATTCGAAAATTGATGGCCCAATGAATGATCTAGCAATGAATCGATAGACGTCATCCACTGATTTCAGAAGGATTTCATGGCTTTCCTTAAGCAAGCATGAATCAGAAATTGAGATCTCCTCAAAGTCCTTTAGAGAGGAAGCCTAGTTCCACTTGTTGGAGCTAAATTAGACATCTATGTCACGGAATGTTACTACTTATTGCTGATAAGTCTTGCTACTTCCCAATCCCTTGATCTATAGATGACCTAGCATTTAATGAATTATAAAATCGGGAATATGGTTAAATATATTGAAATTCGATGTATGGATATGATGAGATGGGTTTAAAAGAGATGAAATCCCTTGCGCAAATTTTCAACTAGTTTTTTCTTTGGGATGTTAGACGAAATATTACTTGCAAAAATTCGAGAACTTCACTTTGTTTAGGAAAGTAAGTCTCCCTATGTTCATTCAAAGTTTTAAATTATTTCTAAGAACTTTCAGCATTTCAACATTACATGTATGATGGCTAAATTTATTTTTAATAAAGAAAAATAAAAAAAAGAAACAGGAACAGTTGAAAATGAAACAAAATTTATCATTGAATAGAAAAAGAAAGGAAAGTCTTCATTTCTCCTGAAATCTTTCGATTTTCAGACAATCTTGAGATGAGATTTTGTTTATTAAAAGTCTGATTTTGTTTATTAAAAGGAGGCTTCATACAAAAATGGGTTGTAAAATTTGAGAAAGATAAATTGTGTCACCTTCTTATAAACTTATATTAAATAACTTCGAAACAATTCAATTGAAAACAAGCTAAACTGCCATTTGTGGCAACAGACAAGTAAAATAACAAATAAATGAAAACATTCCAATTCAAAGTATGTGCTTTAGTATATATTTATAAAGAAGTTACAAAATTTCTCAATAGTTTTGTTTATTTCTTCCCTTTTTAATTATCCTCCATGTCGTAAATTGTGTTGGAAAATTTTCAGTGTTGATAATATGAGTGGAAGATTAGTTTAGGTTCGTATAATTTAATTATATTACCATCCCGTTTTAAAACAACATTAGGACCGTTTTGAGACAGAACTCATAATTTTGAATAGCAGTCAGATTGTGAGGGTGGCACCTGGGGTGTTATAACCCTCTCCACACTTCTACACCACACCAAGTGGACGACTGGAAATTCGACGCAAATAAAATGCTTATTTATCTTGCAGATATGTCTTTTAGACTACTTTATTTATCAATTCTTTGTAGTATAAGGCAAATTTATATTGCCATCTCTTTTTAAAGAAAAACTAAGGATGTTTTGGCACAGATCTGGTAATTTTGAACAGCGGTCAGATAATGAGGATGACACCTGAGGTGGTACTATCTTCTCCACACTACAACACTACACCTGTGGAAGGATGACTGGAAGTTAGGCGTAATTAAAATGTCTATTTATCTTGCAGTCATGTCTTTTAGACTACTTTATTTATCAATTCTTTGTAGTAAAAAGGTAAATTTTGTTTTTAAAAAATGCAATCATATTATCATATATATATCTATACTAATACATAAATGTGAAAGTTTGGATGCATAGATGGATGTTTGCCAGAAAGGCTGAACAGAATTTGAGGAAATTTAGCACAAAGATAGATTATAGTCAGGAATAGAACATAGGCTTTCTTCTTATTCCCGTTAATTGAGTGGTTAATTTTTTTATTAATTAAAAACCAACTTTCAAGCCAAAAAAGCTGAAGCCAAATCCCGCCAAAGATAAGTAAGGATCCAGATTTTTGTCCCAACAGAGTTGAGGTTAGGCTTCGAATTTCGGTAGATTATTTCAAACGATACTTTTAACTTCTTTGTGTTTGATGTATTTAAAATCAAATGTTGTTAATTAATCGATCTTTCGAATTCATTCAGAAGTACTTTTAAATCGAAAGAAAGCAGAATAAAGGAAATTAAAAATTTCTAATCTGCATTGCATTATCGCAACTGGCGTAGGTAAGTCAGACATGTGCGTTACGCCAACTAGCGTTGAAAGTTCGCGAAAAGATTGTTTCAGAAGCCAGGAGTGAATCCATGCCTAACGCTGATTGACTGCTGATATGACGTCTCTTAAAGCTCGGCAGCCATGGAAGGTTGGCAAGAAATTAATATATGCTTAAAAAAAGGGTAGCCATTGACCATTTTTGTTTTATTTTCGATCTTACTAACGTGAATTGGATAACGTGTGCAAATTATTTAACACACATTTTTAAAAATAAAAAAATAAAAACAGTATTTAAATAAACATCTGTCTTGCGTCCATAAACAACCGTCCAAATCGTATGCTAAATAACCAATGAGCGATAAGATTGACACACCTCAGCTTGGGATGCAGACGCCTGTAACGATCGTGCTGTGTTTGCGCGTGATGACAACTGTGTTTTCATTTAAATTAAAAGTTTAAAAATTATGTGTGTAATACTATCGTAGCTATCTCAATCTTGATCAATAAATAAAATGGAATTGACCGGACGTGATTTGCTATTTTGTTTTATTTTGGGTATACAATGTAAATAAATTGTTTTTACGTTAGTCGTGTGTTTTTTGTTATTAAATTGTATTTATGCTAGTTATATATGTTTCGTATATGCTTATACTTTTAAATGTATCGTTTTTAGTTAAGATTTAATATTTTAAAATGTATCATTATTTGCTAGATTTTAATAATTTTTTATTTGTCATTTTTTGCTAGATTTTCTTACATATACATCAAAATTTCCACGCGAACAGAGTCGCGGGTAATATATATATATATTAGAAACTATTCAGCAGGAGATATATATTAAAACATTGTAAATATATAGTGGAATGAAGATCATTATGATCCATGTAGAAGAAGCAAGAGAACTTTTGATTTCGAGAATATTTCTTTAATGATCACATTTGCCACAAAACAAACACAAATACAAAACATTAATGCACGTGCATTTTTTAAAAACAGCATCTTATTTCATTATTATGCAATCGCAGAGCACAATGGTATGTGTCACTTAGATATTGCCATATATTATTCAAAAGAGAATATAAAGTAATGTAATAGCTACAAATAGATAATTTGTAAAATTTTGTAAATTCGAGCACAGTAGCATGAATAAGAATTTCATGATGTGATTTTCCTTTATTTAAATTATTTTACTTGCAAAATAACTGGTCGTTAATTATGGTAGCTCTTGAAATTTGTTGCCAAGGCTCTCAGGAATCAATACGCTAGATTGTTGTATCTAAAATGTTACAGAGTAGACTCTAAGGAGTTGAGACTCAGGTTACAACTCTCTACTAATAATACGTTATGAGAACGAGGAAACTTGAATAGTCCATTAAATATTAATGAAAGTTCCAATTTTAAAAGAGATGGCTATTATGTAAGACACCATTGTTGAAAACTTAATAAAGTCTGCATATATTTATGAGTTTACTGCTGGAAAAATTAGCAAGGAAGGAAAATTTGGAATACACTGTACTCGTGTACTCTTTACAGAATATTTTTGAAACAGATTATATTGAGCTTTCATATCTTACGACATGCATATCATGTCAAATTTGTTTCTATAATGTGATATTTCAAGCTCTTCATGTCTTTAAATTATAATTTTGATATCGAAAGATTACTTATAATAAGAAAAATAGGGAAAATTAATGAGAGTTAATTATTTTCAACAATACTTTAGCTCATCCCATATATCATTAAAACCAATTAGCCACATTCTATGGTCATTTAAATGTTAATATATAATCATAGAATGGTTATACATTTACTGCAACCATCGGCGGAATACTTATGTTAATACTACATGCATTATGAATTCTAATGTATCTAAACTAATGCTAATGTAAAGTCTGAAAATGAATGTTAATGTTAGTACGGAAATTGCATTATCCCTTTTTTTCATTTAAACAAATTAAAACTTATTTTATTTCAACCAAAAAAGATTAAACTTTCCCGTAAAATTATTATTTTAAATACATGGAAGTCAATCATTTCTTAATCTTTTGTATGCTGCTAAATTAAAATGTTTTATTTTTATTTTCATTTTAGTTTAGTTAATAATAAATGGATACTACATTCTGTAGAGCAATAATAAAGCGAAGCAGGAGTAGTTTAAAATTCTAAATCTAACGTTAATCAGTTTTTATGGATTTAATTTTTCAAGTGTACTCTAGAAATTTATCGTATAAACTATTGAAACTCGTAATATGTTTAAAATATTAAACATTTTGTTTAATTAAATTGAAATAAATTTAGCAATGTTAATAATTATAAGGATAAATATTATTCTGAAATGATACAACTTTTCATAAGCATTTTTTTTTCATTTTGAAAATAAGAATAATAGGTCAAAGCTTTATTGAACTTTGAAATATGAAATATTTAATGAGATTTTACGTCCATAAAAAATCGTTTACTAGGCCACAAATAAAAACTAGATGGCCATTAAATAAACCCAAAATTTATTCTGAAATTTTTATTTAGTATATGTTACGCCTTGTATATTAGATTATATTCGATATGAATTACAAAGCGTTTTTTAAATCAGTAAGACTATTGAAAATTAATATTTAGCACTTCGATGTCACCTTTCAGGCACCATTTATTGCAGTGCATCACTTTGTTGTTACATATATATTCTTAAATTTTGACTAGTAAAAATAAATAAAAATGATAAAAATATTTAAATTTATTTTTCTAGAAAATTCAATTTAAAAAAATCTTATATATTGATTTTTGGAGTGCTAAGAATCGTGTTCCATAATTTTATTTTAATTTTCGTATTGTGTGGCAGTTAGTTACGAAACTTTCTAAATCTAAAAATTATGCAATATTTATTTCAGCTTAAAAATTATGATTATTTATTTGTTGATTATAATGATAATAATATAAACATAATAAAATATCAGTTGTTCTTGATTTAAGTTTCGTTCTAAAATCCATAAAAGTAAAAATACTGGATGAATACTTAACAATCATAGAAATATTAGCGATGTCACAGTGTTTATAATATCGTTACGAAATTATATTTAACGATGCAAAAACATAGTTTGATATCGTGACAAAAACAACAATCAAGGAAGAAATAAAAATTTATAAATGTGAAAAATATGATTTCAGTAGGCAATATCTGTTGGAAAATAAGTCTTAATATTAACTATTTAACCTTTAATTATTTAATTATTTAACATTTTCTGCCAGCAAATAAAAGCGTAATATATCATTTTCTACTTTAACTCGAAGCATATTAACTGGAGTATTCCATTAAGAGCCTCATTAATTTTTGATCATCTTTCAGTGACATGGCAATAAGTAGCATTTTTGATATATATCCAAAGCTTGATGTCCCGTGACCAGGGTTCTGATTAGTGAGGAGACTGTAAAATGAATAAAGAGTTAAACTATGAATTATTGCTTGAATAATAGTTTTACTCCTATATTAAGAAGAGTTTGTGGTTAGTATTGCATAAATTTCTTTTTCTTTGAAGTACTTCATGTTTCTTTGAAGATCCCGATGTTAAAAATTGCCCTTCATTAGTAAAAGTTTATAAATAGATTAATGATCAAACTTATTAGCATGAGTCCATGAAGGGTGGTGAGAAGGGTAAGAATTCATTAATAAATTTTCACGCCCATCTCACCACAAAAAATATTTATCATTAGCTTCTCAAATTGTATTTTTTAACATTTATTTCTTGAAGTAAACAATTGGCTCAGTATGAATACAGTAGAATTCGTTTTATAACAACAAGATTTTTGTGTTCTAATTTAGAAAATTTTTATTAAAATTTATGCGCTTTGAAAAGCATAAAATATAATTCAGTTTTCAATATACTATTCTGAACAGCTTATTTTTTCCACTTTATCATATTATACTTTATTATACTGAGTAGCTTATAAAATTCTTATTTCTTTTATATTTTTTAAAAATTGGATTTTTTGATTATGGAGATTTTTAATTTATAGATATTTCCCGAAGAATATCTAAATGTCGATAAACTTTTTATTTTGTAAAGGCAATTTTTTAGTATTTTTTATCATCTAATTACATACAAATGCTTTAGATTAAATATTCAAATTCATTGAAGGAACCTGAATTTTACAAACGTTTAATAGAATCATTGGATATAATAAAAAATGGGCAATTAACATTTTTTTTAACCATTGCATTTATTTCTGAAACTAATCTATGACATCATTCCGAAATATCCATTGTTTTCCTATTCTCATTGGATAATATTTATTATAAAAACCAAATTATGGAAATAATTTTCAGATTCGGACAAATCAATTATTGTATATTTCATCTTCTCTAATAGTAAAAGGGGGCATTTAAAGTATTATTAGTGCATTTTCATTATTTTTGGTAGTTTATGATTCGATTTAAAGGTTTACAAAATTTTTCTTCATATTATATTATTAAAATATATCTTGAATGAAAATGAAATAATTATGGCTAGCAATTGCTTATTTAATGTAAATAAAAGTTTAACTCAAAAGAAAAATGATGCGGTAATTCTGGAACATTTTTTCATTTGATAGTATTTGGAACCCTCCGAAATAAATTGAGTTTTTTTGACGAAATTTATTATAAAAATGGATGAATAGCAAGTAGATGGAGATTTAATGTTGAATGAATAGCAAGATTTATGTTTGTAATTGAATGAATAGCAAGATTTACGTTTGTAATTAAATGAATAGCAAGTAGCGAGACAAATAGAATAAATTCTCTTTAAGCAGATTCAATGTATTTCAATTCGACCTTTTTCCAGCAGATGTTATTGGAACTAATATCTTCAGTCAATTATGTTTAAGTTTGAGTGCATGTCATGAAGGGCAATTTTCTGCTTGTGAAGAATTCTCTTTAACCTACATGCAGAGAAAAGGCGTGCCACTCATAGAGAAGTGCTTTTATTACAGAATCACCAAAATACATGTCAGCAGGCAATCACTGAAATCAAATGGATGTTCATGACCTATGATTGAGATTACTTTCTGGAATACTGTTTATAACAGCCCTATCTTAGGCGAAGATTAATTCATGTAGAAGATATGTCTTTTTCTGATTTTAATAAAGTACCATATATTTTGAGTAGCCTTGCTGTAAGTTGTAGTGGTCTATTTCAGTACGTAAATTAGTAAAAAATTGGACTATTACTTGCCAAATGTTTTGAAAATGGCTATGTCATGGTTTTTCTTGTTTTGATATTTCTGTTTCTCTGAAGTACTCCTAATTATTTTAATCCTTGACTGGAGACATGAATTTCTTCTCGCCACCAGAGACACTAGAGTCAAAATGACTCGTTTTTTCTTTCTTTGTTTCTTTTCTAAACAGCATTAGAATTTATTTTTGGACGCACCATACATTCTAGGAATCAAGTGATTACTAAAAATATTAAAAGTATTAATATTAAAAATGTTAAATGCTATAATCTTAAATAATGGAAAGATGCTATAAGAAAAACTTAAACAATCTTTTAGTGAATTTACCTCGCTCAGATGTTGCGTAAAGTTTATTACTGTTAGAATTTAACAAATGAAATTGAGTAGTGCAGTATTTTAAAATATTATTTTAAGAATATTTTTTAATTGTTTTTGCATAACCCAAATTAAAAGTAGTTTCAAAGGCTTGGAGTCAATAATTCAATAAATAACAGCAAAAAATTTGAAAACGAATAACTGGATTATGAACACGTATTCATGCTAAGACTTCTTTTACTAACATACTGCAGGATGAGCAACTTGAAAATACTGAGGAGATGATTGGAATCTAGGATAAAATACAGAGTGGTGGTCAGAGGTTATGAACAATGCGGAATACTATTGTCACCAGTTACGGCTTAAACACTATTTATCTTTGTATATTCAGAACGGTACGGAATATTTTCAGTTTTACCTTTTGAAACGATGTCACTAGAATTTAAATAATGTACATCATGTTTCCATACCAATGATTATATCTGCATATGCGAATTATATTGGACATATTTATCTATCTTTCATACCTGTTGACTAAATATCTTATTAGTTAATCGCATTATTGGCTGGCAACTTTCCGTCTAAATATTCGAAATTTATCTTTGGTGATTAAATTATTCCTCATTTTAATCAATAACTGAGATTTCTCTTGCATTGTTCTAAATAATATACATTTGTTAGATTACTATTGAAATAAAAGGCAAGAACTCTAAATGTTGTTTAATAAAATTTATTGCCTTAATATATTATATACTATGAAGCAAAAATTGTATTAATATATTACTCATTTTTATTAATTTATATCATATTTTGCTTCGATCATATGTGTTATTAAATATAGTATTTTTCGAAATATATATACATATTAAAATATTGAAAGCAATTCCTGAATTTCTAACCTAACTCTCTCTTTATCCCAGTCTACTTTCCCAAAATATGTATTAAAATATCGTATTTTTACAAGAATATATATTGAAATATCGAATGGAGTTCTATATTTCCAAACATACTCACTCTTTATCCAAGTTAATTTTCTAAAAATATATAATAAAATATTGTATTTTTCCAAAAATGTATAATAGAATATTGTATTTTTCCAAAAATATTCTATTTTTCTAAAAATATATATTGAAATATTGGAAGGAATTTCTGTACTTCCCAACATACTTACCCCTTTACCCAGTCAAAATACTGTAAATCTATAAACCTGCTTCCGTGCTTCCTGGATGAACTCTTCTGAAAGGAAATGAAAGTCGTTCAAGGTAGGAATTATTCCCTCGGGAGAGCCTTTTATCTGCTTTTAGAAATAATTTGCTTCCGCCTTTTGGGCTCGTTTTTTGCTTGACTTTGTATTTTTTATGCATGTTTTTTGAAACTGCCTTCTTATATATTTTTTTAATAATTCATTCCATTATATCTGAAGCGTATTCTGTTTGTAGCTAAGGTTAAGAGTTCATTAAGAAAGGTGTTTAAGAAATCTGGGGTTAATTTTAATTAACTGGATTATTTTTATAATGATCACAGTTAGAAAGCATATTTAATACTTGATTCGATTCTCATTGTTAATGAAATAAAGATTATGTGCAATTGTTCTGATGTTGGCTTCACATGTACAAATTTGGAAGTCGGTTTTGAATCTATGTTTATGGATTCTTGTGATATTATTTATCGAAAATATTTATTTGCTATGGTCAAATGAAAAGAAGAATATATATAATATTGACAGTATTCCACATGATGTAACTTTAAGATTTCTCAAGTAAGTGATTGTTTATAGTAAGTGAAAGCTATTCTAAAAATTGTTCACTTTATTGTGACTTTGAGCGAAACGGATGTAATTAAATAAGAAATTATATGCCAGGCCCTCCCACTCTACGTAGCCACAATGTACAGTAACTGAATAAAAATATAGAAAAAAATAGATAGAAAAAAAATTAGGGAAACCAACGTTCATAATCAAGTAAGTATTAGTCTGAACTATGCTCCGTAATATAAAAATATTTGTGAAACCAACATTCATAATCGAGTAACCTGAACTATGCTGCGTAGTATAAATTTAAATGCTAAAGAAATTTTAATTCAAAGTATGAGAGCATAGATGGCTTGCCACCAATTATAAACAGTAATTCCAGTAAAAAGCATTGCATCCTCAAAAATTTGAATTTACAATACTTACTCAGTGCTCAGTGATGCGCATATTTTAATTGCAAACATTGTGATAGTCAATAGTTTCTATCAATAAAATTACTTGATGCTCTTTAGAGGAATCCATGGTAAGACCGGTTTCTGTTTTGCTACTTCTTTTTTCATTTATTTATACTTATGTTTTAACCAGTTTATAATAGATTCTTTTCCTATCATATTCAACCATCAATTTAAAAAAGTCTGAAGTGTTGACTAGATGAATTAACTCCTTTTCATCAGATGTTTACTTTTTATTTAAACAGGCCATACGTGTTGCGCCAATTGGTTTCGTTATAAAGATATCTCAAACTTCAATTCCTTATATTGAGAGATAGTTAAGTCATTATGTGCCTCTGTACATGCATATCGGTAAATTTGTGACGCAGCTTTATTATCATGAGATCAAGACTAGTTACTGCTTGTCACAGACTACGAAAAACTTGATAAAAGGCGCCAACTGATAGTCATTCATTCAATTGAGGGATTCGATAGATGTGAAAACAAGTATGGGTCATTTATCTTCAATAGAGTGTACCATCTGATGATTTGCTTAAAATCAGACAACAATGCGATGAACTTATTTATATAGATTAGTTAGTTCTATACGTTTAAGATTTTAATATTTTATAAAAAATCGGAACAAGTTATAAATTTACTATTACAACAAAATTTTACTGCATGACATTTCAAATATAATCAAGTTATTTATTATTTTTTTATTTAATAGAACTGAAACTTGACAAATTTAAAACTTTTGAATTTATTTTCATGTATAATTAATAAAATGATCTAAGCCTTTTCAGGCTTATAAAACAAAATAAAATAATTCTGGGATTATTTTTGCGTATGCTGCAACAACATTATAAGAAATGAATCCTTTTTGTTTCATCATATACGTTATGCCTGTTAAATAATTCGCAAATGTTTCAAATTGAAATAAAATAAGGAAATAATAAAAAAGAAATTAAATTGAAAATTGAAAAGTAAATTTCGATTTACGACAATAGTTTTCAACTAAGCTAACAGCCTGTAGATAAGCTATAGAATATGATTCCTCCTTCTAAATTGAAACACCTATCAAATATGAGCTTAAGGTTGCTTAGCCGAGCAAATAGATATTTCCTTCGTTAAATTTATATTATAACCTTACCGGGACTTTTGTCTAAGTACTTAGAGTAACGTAGCTCATTTTTACGCATCGGATTTCAATATCATTTTGATTTTTAAAATGTTTCTTTTTCTAAATATGTATGTGTTAAAATATGTTTTAATCTTTTTTTTTACTTTCTTGAATGCATACAAAATAAAGCACTACAATAATCGAAAAATTCAATTTCGGAATTTTAAGGAAACTATGTATAATTTCCCAAATTAAAAAAAAAATTGAAATGTGTTTATATTTTTACTTGTATGATGAGGACAGGAAATCGGAATAAATAAAAATAATTATATGCATAAACATTACACAAAATTGCTAATAAATATCAAATTTTGCATGAAAATTTCCATCAAGAAGCTTATGTATATTGGAAAATGAAAACTTAAAACAGATAAATGAAATTTAACATAATATTTTGTAACAGAATCTGTTAGTATTGAAATTTCGACTAACCACATTGAATTGTCGATTGATTACACCTTGACTGTTTTTAGGTTTACTTGTTGGTATGCGTACAATCACACTTATAAAAAAAACTCGATTTAAAAAATAATAATTTTATGATATTGGTAAGCATATACTTGACTTTTATTCTGTTTGTGACTCAAATTGTAAAACTGATTTATTTCTTCATAATGTAAAGCAAAGTATATAACTCGCTGTATCTTAGCTCGATATCAAACTGAATTCTCTATTTGGTGACATCTAGGATGTATTTAATAAACTATAAATGTTAATTGAATTATATAAAGGCAATAGTTTCACATGTATAGATTTTAGCTGCCTGGTTAATAGGTATTATTTTTACCCCATTTCGGACACAAAATAAGTGCGCCATTGTCGCTGAAATTTTTGTATTTCAAAGAAGAAATAGATACTTGATCTAAAGCAAAAGTTTTAAATGATAGCTTTAAGAACTTTTCTTTAATTAGTTCCTTCAATGCTCGATATGTAATTTTTTAATTAAAAAATGACGTCATTTACTTTAATATTATTTGATTAACAACCAATGAGTTGTTATAAATCACTTTACAGTTAAATAAACAGCTATGGTTTAAGGAAAATAATACCTCGTATATCAATTTATATTGAAATGCTTTTAGTGTCCACAATATATAAAACATTTAATGGTTTTATTTATATCGGTAGTTATTCAGAGGTTTGATTTATATTAGTAGTTATTCAGTGGTTTGAATTATATTTTTATTTTAATTATTTATATTTCTCTATCCTTAATTTATCATCAATATAAATGCTGGATAAATTTTAAACAAAATTTTCTAAAATTTACTACCAGATGGAGTCGTTTTAAAGATATCAAAATGCATTTTAAATTTTAATTTAGTTCAGTTATATTAACTTCCCATTTTAGTTTGATACGAACTTCGTAATTTTGAACCGCAATCAGATAAGGAGAATGACGCCAGAAAATGTAATTTTAAAAATGAATTCACTGATAAAATGAACTAGAAAAATATTCGCATAACCGTAAAGGAAAAAACAAATGTGCAAAATTCTATATTACCACAACTGGAAGTGATTAACAAAATTTGAGAATAAATAAAAAAAGAAAGAAAAGACAGTAATAAAAAAAGATTAAAATATTTTCAATTATTAGTCCTTCATAGCGAATTAATCGACTTTTCTCTGATAAATAGTTTATAATGCTCTTGTTTACCATGAAATACCTTTAATTAATTTCTAAATATAACTTTCAATAAAATGCTCTCTTAACTTTTACACAAGAAATATAAATATCTTTTCATATTTCATTTCTCTCAAAGAAATTACTTTTACAATACATGTTTTTAAATTTAATACGCTTAATATTTAACGTGATGAAATCTTTTATTTCACTAGCAGATAACTAACTACTCCTTTGATATAATATTCTTATTTTATCAGAATATCTGAATTGAAAAATACCACTTCTATTGTTTAGTAAAATATTAAATTTTAATTTCTCTTTATATTTCTTAATCCTCCAATTCTGAGAAAAGTCATAAATCAGTTCATCTCAAATATTTCATGTAGTCTAGTCTGATTATTATTTTCCATTTATTTCACGTTTATTATAAATTTAATCCTTTTTGAATAGCAGAAATGCATCGTATCCACCCACATATTTTAAAATAGGAAATATTTTGAAAGGGCACAAAGTAAATTAAAATGAAGTATTTTTAGCATTCAAAATGTAATGCGAAATGTAGTGATTCTTAATCCTATGTAGGTAGCCCTTTGTTATTTGTAGAATATTTTAGTTTAGAATTTAAGATTTCGTTCATATGATGGATAAATGAATACATTCAAAGTACAATGATTTGCAAAGTCAGTTATTTTAAACCTGTTTAACAAATGAAAAGCATGATTTAAAGGCTCCTCTTATTTAAAATTATTAAAAGCATTAATAGATTTGGATTGAAGTGAAATGATTTTTGCATAGACAGAAATAGTAAAATAGATAGAAGAG
The DNA here is from genome assembly GCA_026543055.1 of Argiope trifasciata. NCBI lineage: Eukaryota > Metazoa > Arthropoda > Arachnida > Araneae > Araneidae > Argiope > Argiope trifasciata. The sequence continues at coordinate 862,976 of JAPMOQ010044403.1, forward strand.
AATGATATTTTTATAGTGGTATTTGAACAAAAGAATTCAAAGATAACATATTTTTATTTCATTAACAGCCTCTAAAAATTATTTTTTCTTCCGTCTACTTGCAATTTTATGAAACAAAAATGGAATATTTTTTCTCTTCTGTTTTAAAATAAGATATTTATTGAGAGGTAAATTGTAAAATATATTTAATTTCAAAAATAGAGAATTCTTAAAGATAATATTTTATAAGTACCTCCTCATCGTCTCAAATTTCTAGAAGCACGGAAAAATCCTTCTCATTTTCTTTCTTTAGTCACATTCATTTTTTCATTTCTAAAATGCAAATTCTAGAATCACTGCAGGATCATTCTGACTTTCATTTCTTTCTTCAATAGCATTCATTTCTTTCTTCAGTTCTTGTAATCATTAAAGTTCCTTTACAAGTCTCACCTACTCATGGTTTGGCACAAATTAGAAGCATCACGCTGAATGACGTCACTGTCATTTGGCAAAAACCAAATCACGAGGCATATCCAAAATAACTAGATTTTATAATTTTAACTATTCTTTACACACACACCCCCCACACACACACTTAACTTGACTTTTAAGTTGACAAAATTTCTCTTCCATTACACAATATGAAAAAAAAAGACTTTTGGAAATTTGAAAATATAAGAATCAATTTGATTTCAAATCATTCATATAATAATTTTTAATGAAAATAATAATAATTGTTAGATACTTTTAATGAAACCAACCACATCTGTCATGCGCTAAATATCTTTAACGTTTTCATAATTTATTTCTAATAAGAATAATGCTATATTTATAGTACTATATTTATATTGTATTCTACCTACAGATATGTTATTTGCTTGCCTAATATAATAAAAAAAAACCTGTTTAAGTAATTGAGATTGTGAAATAAAACTATTTTAATAGGTATTTTTCTCTCTCTACGATTTGTTTTTCAATCAGAAAAACTAATTTCAAAATCTGAAAAAGAATATTTATATATAATTATTTATAATTAATATAACTTCAAAAATTATTTTTCTAATGACTCAATTAATGGAAATTCTAATGATTCAATTAATAGAAAAACGAATTACTTAAAATAATTTATAAAACTAACTATGGAAGAACATATAAATAGATAATTTCTGATAAAACATAAACAGAATTCAATCATCATCATTTATATTATCATTTAGAAAAGTAATTCACAGCCATAATATTTGCGAATTGAACATACTATTGAACTGTGCTCGAAATTGCTACATCTAAGCTAATATTTATCTTGTAAATATACAATTTATATAATTAAGTAATTATTCTTGAAGTAAAAAATTCAAAAATCATTTTTTCACAAATTTACTTCTCGAGAGGATTATTTATATAGAGACATAATTCAATTAACAAAAAGATAAACTGATAATCACATTCCAAGAAATATGTTAAAAGGCTTTATTCAAATTTAAAATTAACCAAGTAAACAAAATTTCAAATAATGTAAGGAAAAGAATGCAAATATTATCATCAAAACTCCATTTTTACATACATAAAACATTCTAAATTTCATAAAAATTTATGAAAACCATTATTTTATGAGAAACATTTTTCTTCTAGTTTAGTACCATTTTTTCCTGCAATTTAATTCAAAAGATTCAAATTAACTATCTAAAAATCTCCTACATTAGTACTATTTTTCTGCAAAGAAATTTTTTCGTGCCTTTTTTCATAATGCAATTTTAGTGCAGACATTTTGACTATAATATTTTTATATAATGAAAATTTCAATTTTTATACTAAATTTCACTAGTTTAAATTTTTATTAGGATTTTAGATTTAGTCAAATATGTAAATTCTGAAAATTATTTTAAGCAATTTTATTTATTGAATTGTTAAAACGAATGAATAATACATATCTATTCATTCAATGTGTAATATTTGTCTATCTACTATATATTGCTGTAAGTTTATTTTTTTTTTGTATATTTGATTGTAATCCTAATCCTCTTCCAAATAAACTAATTTTTTTCAGATTTAAGTAATAAAAGGACATTTGATTCATAAGATGCAAGACAGTTTTTTTTAATTGACTAAATTATAATTTTATCTAAATAATATTTATTCATTAAAATGAAATCCGAAATATTTAAATTATAATCTTGCAATGCGCCATATTTGATGAAATATAGATTACAATTATATTATAATTAATTAGAATAGCTAATTAAAATAGTGTATTTATTTCAAATAATTGAATTCAAACTATTGCTTTCATAGACAACACTATTACAGCTTTTGAAAAACAACGTAATTCAAAATAAGCTGCAATTACCATTACAAATTCCTGTTAGTCATTGAACGCCATTTTGAAGTATGATTTATGGTTGGAAAATGAATGTATGATTGATGATTTCAGCAGCCTATAGATATTTAAACTCGAAGTGTTTTTCCCGCTATTTTATTTACTGCCTCGTTAATGTAGCTGTCAAAAAGGAAGTTTTTGTCAAGTTTTGTCAAAAGATTATCGTTTAGAACTTCAAAAACGATTTAAAATATTAAACCATAATTTATCTTTTAGAACATAAAAATTCATTTTTGTACTACAATGTCTTCGAAAATTACTATGGACATTGAAAATGTCTTATTTGATTTTTAAATAATTAAAATGTTAATCAACATTTCGAAAGGATCGCTTTTATGTGCATTTTACCTTCCTTAAAAGTATCATGTTTTGTAACAATAAATTTACACATACTCCATTATTATTAGGAGATATAAGAAAAAGTATTTACATGGGAAAGGTCGCTATAAAGGTGATAAATTGTGTACTAAAACGATTTTTTTTCACAAATAGTTTCAAATTGTAATACTATGTCTGAAAGGATTATGAAAAATTGGTAGTCTTTATTCGGTCTTACACTAACAAATGAATTTTTATTACTAAAGGAGGTGGAATGGATTTCTAATTGGACAAATATTTAATTTCCCTGACTTTAGCAACCGCGAATATTTTCAGATACAACTTCTGAAATAAACTCAATGACATTGAAAAGATATATTGATTTACTTCCTTTTCTCCAGTTATAAAAGAATTTACTTATTCTTTACCAAACAGAAATAATATAAGAAGGATTGTCTTCATTCACTATTTACACAAAAATTTTAAGCTGTTGGAAGAAATTTCTTAATTTAATTTTATAAAAATTCTCTTAAATTGAAATGGTTTGGAAAAAACTTGCTTTTACTTTCAAAATATTATCTTTTTTAAAAATAGTCTTACCCCAATATATAGCAACTTTTTATTGTTGATATTTTTTTTCTTGAACTTTAAATGTATTTTACCGAGTTTCACATAATTTCCCCAACATATGCATACACTTTGTGCCCACGGTGACCTGGTGATAAGGTCTCAAGTTCGGAACTGGAGGGTTGCGGGTTCGAGGCCCGATTCCACTGATGAACCACTGTGTAAGATGGTCTGGTGCACGTTAAATCCATCAGGACCAAATGCCCTCGTACTGGTGGGGTGTAGAAGTTTGGAGAGGGGGAGTGCCAGCTCAGGTGTCGTCCATGCCATCTGATGGTGGTTGAAAATTATGAGGTCTGACTCAAAATAATTCTAGTGTTCCTTAATATATGTTACGTGCAAACACTTTGCCAACAGTTATCTTATAACTGCCTTTATGTTATCTACGGTGTCCATAATTATATTATGTGCATTTGCTTAATGTAGCTCTACATTTCTAATCGTACTAAAATTTGTCATTCCAAAATAAAGATTAAAAAACTTTATAACATTTTGAAACAATAAGTATTCATTTGTTATTATGGAAATAAGATAATAAAAATTCTTGCATCATTGAATAATTCTAGAATATCAAAACATATACGAAATATTTTTATTTACAGTAAAACTATCCTACGAAACGAATAGAGCAGAAGACACTCTATTTATTTAGGAAGAAAAACTCATCTGCTCTTTATCACTATTGGACCATAAGCAAAACACTGCTGAAAGAAAAATTGATGGGTAATAAATAAAAACTGTCAGGTAAACCTATTTACAGATAGCTGCTCTGAGGGTAACTATGTCTTTTGTTTTTGCTTACTGCAATACAATTGTATTATCTTTGGTGAAATATTGCTTTCGGAACTTATTTTTACCGTTACAAAAAAGCCGCACTGTGAGAAAGAAAGAAACTTTTTTCATCTGGATTCGTTAATTCATACTGAGTTGCTTCATTGCCACTTTTTTTCTATTAATTTTTAACTTTTTATTACTTATTTTTTTCTGAATTTTAACTGATTTTCCATTAATAAATTTATTAAATTTTCCCATTTTCATCTGCATCTTCGTATTGTACGAAGGAATGAATTTCAATCATTCATTATCATGGATATTAAACTGATGATCTGTTTTTAAAAAATATTTTTACCATATGTTTTTTAAATATAATTTTTCAGAAACTAATAACATGAATGATATAATCTAATGCTATATATTTCAATTTTCAAGTTATTTTTTGCTTAAATTCACCGTATTTTGTAAAATAAATCCGTTTTATTTTAAATTATTACTGATTACTGATAATATATACGTATATGACAATTACCAAAAGTCAGAGTTCGACATTTTAAAGTTTGGTGAACATTTGCTAAGGAGTGTTACTGATGACTTTTTTTCATGCTTTTTAGAATATGGTTGTATTTAATGAATTATTTTTTAACGATTGGGAAGACATTTATTGGACCTTTTATATATTATTATCAATCCTAATGGACATATGTATGCTTAGATATATTGCCATAAATTAATAACTAGGTGAAAAAATAGTTGCATTAAGATTTTGTCTCTTAATAAACTGATAAATATTTGACACAGATTATTTTTAGACTTAAATTTCATGTTGCATTTATTAATGTCTTTAAATTAAAACGGGTTTGTTTTTTATCTCCAATTTATTTTTTATTTATTTTGAATTGATACTTTTTTCATTTTAATGAATGTTTATTTATTCCGAGACCTACCATCTGTTTTTATCAATGCTACTCAATTACTAAGCACCAATTTTTCATGCGATGTTTCATAGCTATACAATGCAATTTCTATACAAATATCGTCACGAATTATTATTGTATTCGAAATTATACTGAAGTAAAATTAACCTTTTGATAAGCTTGTATTATCGTCTGCAAAACAACTTTGTTATTCATTATACAACACCGCCAGCATCGTGCGATAATGGAGACATTGAAAATGAACCACCTGCTCTTACAACAACTTCACCGAGATACTAAATAAACATGTTATGAGTTGTATTGAATTTCATATTCTACAACGATGCATTAATTTAATCTCTATGCAATTGAATTTTGTATCCCTATAGACAAAACAACTGAATTTATATTTGCTTATATTTAAATGCTCAGATGGTTTGAAGAAGATAGGGATTTAGTAAAAAATTTTGAATAACCAATTAACCATTTCAGTTATTATTTATATAATTTATACGACATAAGAAATCATTCTCATCACTTGTAGTGACGATAAACAAATAGAGACTTTTATAAAAAGAAAAATAGTTTGTATTATAACCAATTACAGTTGGAATTTTAAATGACAAAAGAAAATTGATTTTGTAAAAGTGTGTAATAACTAATAAATCATGTCAGAGTATTGTTTATAGGAACATAACAAATCAATTGCATTTATCAGTGGATTGAGAGCAGATTAATGTTAAAAAATAAGAAAAAAAGATAATTTGTGTAATAGCCAATAGAAATTGGCTCTTTTAAATGTTAAGAGCTTAGAGATTTTGTTACAGATTTTCAATAACTAATAAATCATGTCAATGCAATATTTATAGGAACATATACCAAAGTAGCTGCATTTATCGGTGAATTGGAAGAATATAAATGTTTAGAGACTATTAGAAATAAAAAATAATTTGTTTGATTATAAGACATAACAAATTTACGTACCAAGAGCGAACAGAGTTTGTAAACGATTTCAATAATTAATAAATCATTTCAATGCATTATTTATACGACCATATCAAAGCAAGTGGATTTATTGGATTGGCGGAAGATAAATGTTTATTGGCGTTTAGAAATAGGAAAAAATTGTTTCTTTCTTACAATAATTAATGATATTATTTTAAGATCTTGAATGAATATAAATACTTGCAAAAAGTTTATTTTTTAAGGAAATCTATTTTTTAAAAATAATTTTAAAAACAGTTAAACATATTTAAAAAGAAATCAATATTTCTACTTTAAATTTGGAAAATTTATCACAATATGCAAGAAACATACTCATTTGAAAAGCTCATCTATAGACGAAATCCATCTAGTTATTCCTTTCATTTAATCAAAAAAGCAGCAATGTTGCTATTTCTGTAGACAGCTTTATGAAATAGTCCATTGCTAGCTTTCGTTGCATTTCTTGTATAACATATTTTCAACTAAACCATCAACATTAACTAACCATCGATAACTAACAAATGCTGTCCTTGTATACAGTAGGAAATTCCTTTCTTTCATAATAATAAAAGGGTATCATATCAAATAATTCATCTAATATAAAGTAGCAACAAGCCATCGTTCGTGTATATCATCATTTAGGAGTGACAAGCACTTCACCTTTATCTTTTGTTACGCCATTCTTCTCTAGACACCTCTTTCCGCTGACCAGAGTTTAGGGTTCCACTATTTCTGTCATCCTAATAAGGTAAGACATCTTAATTTAAGAATGCCTATTATTTCGAATGCGGCAAGAAAGAGAAAAAACTCTGAAAATTTTTTAAAAATACAATTTTCCCTAGTTGTATAGTTTTACCGTAGAATATATAATTCTTAAATTATAGCTTTGAATGCTATAAAAACCAGTGGCAATGATGTCCCCAAAACTTTCTCGCATGCTCTCAAATAAAAAATATTATCCTAGAGAATGCATTGAATGACGTTAGCTATTATAATTTAGAAATAATTATTTTTGGTGCGAATTTGGCATTTATACTTAACCTATCCCTGAAATACCATTAATAATAACCGAAAATTGAATTTGTATTTTAGATGCATTTTTCGCAACTGATTGAGACTTAAATATAGCATATAACAACAATTGTGGTCAAACAATCTTATACCAAATTTGTTATATTTAATCATTTCGTCTAGGAATTATTGCTTTTACATGTTTCTAAAATTCCTGGTCTATTGATGTTCACCTCTGGTTAGATATGGCTCAAACCTATAGATTTCCTTTACTGAGCATCAGATTTAATGTATTTAACTAATGTATGTATTTTTGTTATGTAATGTTTTTTTACAATAATTTCGTAAAATTATATTTGAACAGCCTGGCAGACAGGCATTCTCTGCGAAGCCTTTACTCAAAATTTGGTGTGAAGGCAATACACCATATTTCATCCAACAGATAAAATCGTTTCCGATTTGTTTGTCTCGAACAGAAAGAGGAATTTCCAAAAATGATATTTTTGAAATTAGGGAAGTCTGAAACGTGCAGATACGTCAAAATATTGAGTTTCGAATAATTTAATTATTACTATAAATTCTCTATATTACGCATACGATAAAATAAACATATAAAACCCAATTCTTTGCTTGCCAGACAAATTTTTATAACCTGTTCGAAATAGAATTTTGGTCACATATTTTCTATATTTAATGCATGTTATATACACGAAGTATATTATTTGCATAACAAGAGTACAAGGGAAGATTTGTCAAGCCTTTCAGAAGAAACTTTTAAAACATTAAAATGTTAATATCCCCAAAAAAAATATTTGTTCATCTTTTCTGGTAGGACTTTGTGGTTAGTTGTTTATCCATACAGTAAATCCAGAACAATTTTTTGTCCGCTTCAAGGTTCGATAATATTTGATATTTTTTTTTATTTTATTTTTTTTTTCAATTTACAAAGGTATATTGAGAGAAAAATGTATTTTTTGCTTTCTATCTATCCTTATTTTTATAACATTGAATACTTAATATGCTTTGATTTTAAAAATTATTTACATGTGTAATAAATCAAACCCTACTTAGTTTTTATAATTAACAAGTTAATGTAACAAAAGCATTTTCAGTTACAAGAAAAGTGTATTATATATAACTGTCATTATTTATTGCAAAACCAAATGTTGTAGAAACTTACATATAAGTGTCTGTCAATTCATCCATGTGAGTTCGTTCACTATATTTCAGAAATGCGGCCAATTAAATGGAATAAATATATCTTTACAGTAAAATTTAAAATCTATTTCAAATTTAAACACAAATCTGTCAAAAAAATAAGAACTTTTATGAAAGCAATAGTGTTTTTTTTTAATTTATGACAAAAAATCGGTGGAATATTTGTGTTATCATTTTCATTATGCCGTTACCAATTTACTTTCTTTACGTTTAATATATTACACATTTTTACTATGTAATCATGTACATATTACTTCAAATACTACTTTGAGTACTACAAATGTTTTGGGTATAAAATTTATAAATATTTATTTGCACAAGCTTTTGTATTTTTCATTAAAATTTATTTAATGTATGTTTGTAATTTAGATTAAAATAACTTTTCATCGATATTGTTTTACACTGATCTTTAATGTTTATGTCGTTTTCATCCATTAACAATTTCCAGTATTGTAGCCAAAAAGCATCAAACTTGCGAAATAAAATATGAAAGGTAAAAGGACGCCTATGAAATATATAATTCTGGATGTTTCTGAGAATTTTTTAAAGGCAACCATAAAAGCCTTCAAGACACATCCATCTTGAATTTCGTTCTATTTTATAATAATTCTGCCGGCGCTAGGCAAACTTTGAAAATTTCCACCAGTTCAGTCGGTATTATCATCTTATCGAAGTTCAAAGTTTAGTAGCACACCTCAAAATGACCTTTTCAGTCTATTAAATCATATGGCATAAATATTAACACTCCAAACAATGGGAGGGGGTTTTTTTCGTATTTTCAAAGAATTTGCCAAATGTCAAATATTTCGATAATAAATAAAGAAAATATGATTTCAGCACAGAATGTAGGTATTATCTCTCTAAAAGTTAAAAAAAAACATAGTTGCTACATAAATATTATCATTGACAATATTTTTTCCCTTTCACCTCATAATACTCTTCTTTGTAAATTTGTTTTTAAACTAAAAAAGTTTCAATATTTATTACCTGTTTAAAACGTTCTAGAATATTATTAACTAGAAATAATGTGTGATATCACTTAATAAAAAAAATGCTTTAATAAATTTGCTTGAATATATTGTAGTAAAATTTTTCTTTCTTTTTATTACAATTGTGGCTTTTTTAAGCTGAGATTTTTTGTAATTTTTCTGCGTTATATAAGAAGTATAAAATAATCAGTATAAATAAGAGAAGATAATCTAATGAATCCTAGCAACTTTTGTTTACTTTTTTAATATAACCAGACATTATATTTTAATTTATTAATGTATTATTCATAAATGAAACAATCTATGAAAACCGAATATGAAAATGTTTTCTTTTAATGGCGTCGTTTATATATATATATATATTATCGTATTCTCAGTAGGATTCAAAATAGTCTCGACATATACAATTTAATATTTACATAGTTCTCAATTTTATTGAAAATAGTAATTCTTACTGCTGCTGAGTATATTTTCAATAAAATTTCCTTTGAAAACAGTGAATAAGTATACACATTTATGATTCATTGTTCAATCTTGAGCAAAATATTCAAATTATTTTTATCGCAAATTTTTTGTAACATATATATAATGTAATATGTATGAATGTATATAATGCATACATAAATAACAGACGTCTAGCCTAATACGAGCCGGCTTCAAAATATGAAATACATATTTGAATTTATTTACTTAATTTTAAAATTATGCATCCTAGGTTATTTTTTTCATTCTAATTTATAAATAATAATCATATCGGGAACAAGAAATATTAAATATCAATGTATAAATTTTATTTTATAAACTTTAAAAACGTTTTCCATACAAAACTAGTTTCAAATCAGTGTGTTTTAGTATAAAAAGTTTATCAAGCAATAGACAGGTACTTACTTGAATTTTTTATAAAGATGGCATTCTGTGAAGATTTTTTTCTCTCCTTTACTAAAAATTCGAGTTCATATATGTCATGTAAATACAGAATACATTTGAGGCAAATTTCGTTTCAAGATTCTATAATTTATGTTAATAATAAATTGTAAAAGATTGTAAAAAAATTAAACCAGGGATAAAATATGAAATAATCAAAAATTGTAAAACAACTATGTCCATTACCTATTAATACTGCAAAATAATTCTATTTTAAAGCATACTTTTATTAAAATTATTTTTACATTTGAAATGTCATATTTATATCCTGTGGATTAACATGCTTCCTTTATGAAAGGGAAGGTGAAAAGAAGAGCAATTCGGCAGTAGGAAATTTATTGCTAAGCTAACTGTATCTGAATTTTTTTGCTTGCAATTTCATGGAAGAAATAATTTTTAATTACTAAATTAATTTATAATTTTTTTAATTATTTTTAATCATCGAATTAATTTATAAATTTATCAAAATTATTTTTGTTATAAAATTATTATTAATAATTATAAAAATTACTTTTAATTATTAAATTAATACATACATTTTTAACATACTTTCAATTATTAACTTATAACTATTAACTTAAAATTAATTCAATAATTGAAATATTTTAATATTATTAATAATAGCAATTAAATCATTAATAATTGCGTTTATCAATAATAATAAAATTATTTTAATGACAAGTTTGTTGTCAAATTTATAGTAACCCTCCATTGCTATTCATTGTAATCTTAAAAAAAACTATGTATTATAATTAAAGCGAACATTAATGTTTCCTATTCTCTTGTTTTTTTAATAAATCTCAGCCCTCTTTCGGTTCGTAAATAACAAATCTGTTTAAGGTTATGCAAATATCTATCTAAGTGGTCATGAATGTAGTAAAATGTATGTTTTTATGTTTGGTAACTTAAATCAGAAAATCCAAAAATAGTAGCCATATATTTAAACGTGGCAATTATTTATCATCTTAAACCATAAATCCCATTTGTATGGGACTATTATTGCATATTAATTATCGTAACAAAGTTATTTAAAGCTGTCTGGTCTGCGTAATTGTTAAATCAGAGCCCATTAACTACTTTTCCGGTAGCTGCGTGCACTTACCTATACGGATTTCTTGAATGGCTCGAGCCATGACGTCATTGGTACGGCGTTACTATTTATGGAAACAGAAACACGCGCGTGGGAGGGGTCGAAACTTTCTCAATGACCCCGTCCCCTTTCACGTGAGACGATCGATGCTGGCTCTGACGTCACAAGGGGTTTTCGGGAGACCCTTTGGAGGGTAAAAGGGTGACTTTTACGTGTTAAAATAGATTTTTTCCAAATTATCGTAATCTGATTCGCGTGGGTGGATGGTTAAGTTGAGTAAACTGAGGGGGGTATTTTTTGTTAGTAAACAGATGTGCTATTTTTAGGTCTTTACTGATGATGTAAAATGTTTCCATTTAGTATTTCTTGAACAAAATTCAAGATAGCTTTTTTTTAAATTATATGAAATAAATTTCAATTTATCTTCAGAACTATAATTTATTTTTATTAATTTCTTTTTTAAAAATGGGATTTATTTCCATTTTAAACATGCAATTTAAAGAAATGTGACTATTTTTTGAATTACATGGGTTTTTGAAGCAATATTAAATGTTCAATATTGCAATATCTGAATTAAAACTTAATATATATTTTAGGGATGATAATAGATATCAACCACAAAAACATGTATCGTTGAATAATAATTCTTCATAAAAGTTTAGTTTCACACTTTAAAATTTCTTGATACCTACTTAATATAAAAATATTTCAGAATATAAATATTACAAATTAAAGAAAACATGAATACTTTACACTTTTTAAAAGCTTGCTAACCATAAAACAGCAACTAAGTATTATTTTATCGTATATTTAATTTAAATCAACAATGTGATTAAATTTTAAATTATATGTTCAGTCAGCTTAAAGAATATATTTTTCTAACTTTAAATAAAGTTAGATAAATATATTCTTTAAGCTGTGTATTACTTTTTTACGTTTTTAAATAAGGATAATTTTTATCGCCTGTGAAATATCTAATTATTAGCCCTGTAATCAAATACGAAAAACAGTAACTTAAGACTACCCTAAAATAATTCATATTTTTGTATTTAAATATAATTGTAGGAAATTAAATTTAATAATATACTATTCTTATTCCACTAAATACATTTTCCCAAATAATTAATAAATAATTCTTTAAATGACACTGCAATGCGTTTCTAAACTAGATAAGAATCATATTTCAATATTCTATTTAAAGCCATACTAGGCAATGATAACACTTGAATATTGTACTTAAAACAAAGAAATGCGTCAAAAATCCTTATAATGTAGTTTCAAAATGGTTTAAAATATGTAACCATTAATTAATTGATTTAATTTACGTTTTTTGTAAATCCTATATGAAAATTTAGAGTATATAGGTATTTAATTGTCCTGATCATTTAAATGGCGAATTTTGTATTTGAAATGGCACTCTCTTTGTAATCTTTCATTCCACATTAATATGAAAATAAATGTACTTCAACAAATTTACCTTGGAACCGTCTACATTCATTGATTCAACAAATTTATCTGCTGAATTTGACAACAGAAACGTCTCTAAGAATATTCTATTGCATGGTATTTATGAAATGAAACCGCTGAGTATTATTCCTTTAAGTTAAAACAAATCTATAAAGTTCATAAAAATATGAAATAAAATAGAAAAAATATGGAATGCAATCCCAAAATGTTATGGAATGTGCACATAGTGAGGTATATCTAATTCAACTTCAGAAATTCCACTAAGAAGATTCTAGAAGACCAGATTTTTAAATACCTTTGAATTAAATATTTGCAACACAATTTATAACATAAGTCTGTGGTTTATAAAAGATAATACATGCTGCAAAATGTAGAATATGCAATTTTACTAGCAATTAGATGCAATTTCATACACATCATATTCTAGAATTTCAAAGGATTTTTTTTAATATCTTAGAAATAAATAATTACATCACAGTTTATAACATAAGTCTGTGAATTACAGAAGATAATATATTTTTTTAATGTATATGGTGTAAATTTTATAATCATTATGTTATATAATATTTCAGAATTACAGAAGATTTTTAAATATCATAAAATTAAATAATTGCATCACAATTTATAACGTAAGTCTATGATTCATATAATATATTTTATAAAAATCTCACAGATGTAAATTTTCTAAGCATAAAACTATAGAAAATTTTTAAATAGAATTAAATAATTGCCCCCCAATTTATAACATGTCTATGGATTATAAAGGATTATATATTTTATAAAATGTAACAGATGAAAATTTTCTAAACATAAAAAAAATATTAGGAAATTACAGAAGATTTTTAAATATCTTAGAAATTAATTAACTGTGGAAGAGGTTACAATATGTCAATGTCTTATAGAAGATAATATAATTATAAAGTAGCTGGTATAAATGCCGCTGTTCATTCTAAATATAATCTAACTCTTTTTTTCCCTCACGTGTAACGTCTAGACGATAGTCTTGCTCGAGACCTATAAAGAAAGAACAAGGATCGTAAGAATTGTCTGCCTTGATTGTATCTTCCGTTTCAGAATAATAGCGAGTTATGTTGCCGTGATTGCTTTTAGAAGCGTCAATCTCAACTGAAATGCATTTTTAAAGTGCAGTGAGAATTATTTATATCAGTGAATCCGAATCTTTTAAAAAATTTAAGTACAAAAACTTTTTTTTCAATCTGAAACAAACGTATGATACTTGTATATTAGTCAAGAACATTATATATCTCCAAACAAATAACTTCTGCTTCTTAGAATCGGCAAATTTCTTAGAATTTTCACGTTTTCATCTGTATTTTGTCGTCAAAATTATTTAACTTTCCCATCCATGTATGAAGCACTGACTACTCATATATAAATTTATTCTATTATTTAAATTCTATTTACTATAATAGGAAATATAATTTCTTTTAATTCTTTTTGCTTTATACTTTTTCAAAATATTTTTAAGCAATTTACAAAAATACATTTCTATTAATAAATTAATTCTATTTTATTTATTTTCTACAATTTAGAATTCCAATCTGTATATAATTGTTTATCTTACATATATTATGTAAACTCGAAATGATTATTTCTTGAATTCTTTACCGACTCAATGGTTCATACGAATCCACAATTTGATGACATGGATCGTATAAAGCTGATTAAGTCCTGAACATATTAAAGTAATATACAGTGATGGAAAAAAAATCCCAACGCTAGGAAGGAGCTGTGCTAGAAAGGAGCTAAACAAAATTTGGTCGTCCTGTTTATACATCTGAAAGATGGCGTCGATTCAAATTTCGAGCTACGCTCGTAAGTGTGGCGCTAGTAGCGACACTATGAACATGCAAATGAGGTTTGCTTTAAATAAGCGCTGTAAGGTTCGTGATCGTTATTTACAGTTGAGATGGGGTGTGGTTAATGTTAGTCAAGGATGCTTCTGAAAAGACGAAGAATCATTATCAACAGCTGAACGAGGTCGTGTTGTAGGGCTACGAGAACGTGGGTTTTCATTCCGAGATATTGCTGAAAGACTTCGCAGGAATGTATCCACTGTGCATGAGTATCGGCGACAGTGGTCAAGGGAAGGTACTGCCTCAAGAAGACCAGGTTCCGGGCGGCCACGTGGTACTACTGAGAGGGAAGACCGTCGTATTCGGCGTATGGCTGTGGCTAATAGTACTGCGTCTGCAGCTGAAATTCGAGCTGCAGTTGGCACCACAGTGACACAACGAACTGTTACAAATCGGTTACTTCAAGGGCAGCTCCGAGCCAGACGCCCTGTACAGTGCATTCCACTGACTCCAAACCACTGCCGGTTGCGACGCGAGTGGTGTCAGGCTAGAGCTTATTGGAGGACGGAGTGGAGATCTGTTGTGTTTTCTGATGAAAGCCAGTTCTGCCTTGGTCGCAGTGTTGGTTAGAAGGAGGCCAGGTGAATGCCTGCTAGTGACCTGTCTGTGGCCTAGATACACAGGAACTACTCCTGGAGTTCTGGTTCAGGGACAAATTTCGTATGACAGCAGGAGCACTCTCGTGGTGAATCAGTAGTGATACAATATATCCCACGCACCCTGACTGCAAATCTATCCTGACTGCAAATGAGTCTAGTGATACAACCTGTTGTGCTGCCATTCAAGGGGGTGTTTTCCAACAGGATAACGCTCTCTCTCATACCGCTTTTGTAACCCAAAATGCTCTACAGAGTGTCGATATGTTGCCTTGGCCTGCTAGATCACCAGATCTTTCTCCAATCGAGCACGTATGGGACATCATTGGTCGACAGCTCCAGCGTCAACCACAACCAGCATTAACCGTCCCTGCATTGAGCGCCCAAGTGCAACAGGCATGGAACTCCATCCCACAAACTGATATCCGACACCTGTACGACACAATGCATACACGTTTGCATGCTTGCATTCAAAATTCTGGCGGTTACACCGGTTACTAATGTACCAACGTTTCACATTTGAAATGGCTCTTCTTGGCAATGGCTCTACCTGTGATCTTGAAACTTTAATCAATTAAATATGTTACCTAGACAAATGCATTCCTAAAATTTCCTTACTGTACAATAATTTTTTCTTGGTGTTGGGATTTTTTTCCAATCAGTGTATATTGGCATGGAGTCCATATAAAGGGTTTGAATTATCTAAACTATAGAACACTCGAAGTGAAAGTAATTCTGATGCAAAATTCCATGAAAAGAAACATTAAAAAATTTAATTTAAATAAATTAATATAAAATAATTCATTTGTAAATCATAAGAATGAGTCAGTTAAATGGTTATTTTTAATATTTTAATACACTATTTCAAAATAAAGAGACTTTTAAAGTGATTAAAATAAATATATGCTATTTATGTTTTCTCTATTATTTTAATTCCATTAATTTTAATGGAATTAATTCTATTATTTAAATTTTATTTATTCAGAATACTTCTTTAAATTTATTTCTGAATTTTTTAAAGCACTTAACAAAAATATATTTTTGTTAATAAATTTGGATTTAACTCTGTTTGAATTATTTTCTAGAATTCATATTTTTTAATTATATATTATTATTTATCATAAATATTATGTAAACATGAGAGGAATTTCAAATTCTACGAAGTGGTACGCTCTCATGGAGCTAAAAGTTAATGACATGGATTGTATAAGCAATAGCTAGGTTCTAAAATTAATGAAATAATATTATGGTATGGATTACACACTAACTCCTTGAATTCTTAAAACTCTGATAGATCAGAAAAATAATGGAATATCTGATGCAAAATTCCATCAGAAGAATTATGAATGAAGTCAAATTAAATAACTTTCTATAAAAGTAATTATGAAATAAATATTTCATAAATCATAAGCATAATCCAGCCAAATATTTTACTGTAATATTTTAATAAAATATTTCGGTATAAAAGGTCTTTTAAAAATTTTTATATTTACGTTCCAATGTTCGAAAATCTTCAAAAAATATTCACATGTTTCCGATCATCATGATCCAAATTGAGATCATTGATATTTTTCAAATTATACTATACAAAAGCTTTATAATACTGATTATATATCCTACATCAATGAAGTTAGATGCAGCAGAAATCACAATGAATGCCGGATTTGCACTAAAGTACAGTAAACTGAATGAATTATCTATTTGATCAATGCCAAATTATAATTTGTCATGCCAATAACAGATAGTATTAGTTCTAATAAGATTGTATATTTCAATAAAATTCTTGTTTATTTCAATAATAAAAATAATAATGATCCTGCCAAATAAAATCGTGGGATAGCTCAACAAAATATTTAAAGTATTGATTTAATAACGTTGTAATTCATATTCTAAATTATTTCACATTATAGGATTATATTGTTATTAAGTTAAGCAATTAATATATAAAAGTCTCAACATAAACTGCAGTATAAAGAAATGATAACCTCGTTCTAATGATTTATTCATTGACACCAATTTCAACTATTAAAAGATAAATTAAATTCCACTATAATTTAAAACTAATATCATTAAAAAGAAAAAAAGGAATTTTATAATGCCTTAGATATTTTTTCGAGTATTTTTTAGTAATGTAAAAAGCTGAAATTTTGCTTGATTTTATTGAAATTAATTAGTTAGCTTATTAGTTAGTTAAAATTATTATTATTTATAAAAGCAATATTTTGATACACATACCCACCTTTCAAACTTTATTTCTGCTGAATTCGGTAACCTTAGATCAAACGTCCTGTCTGTACATTTGAACTCTTAAGTGTTTAGTTAATCTTACGATACAAATTTGCTTCGTTGTTTTTATTTTAATTTTTAGATACATTTCTTATCAAAATTATCTATCCACAGCTTTTTAAGTAAAACATTCACTTAACACTTAGCAAAATCCTGTTGTAACCAAAATTGTTTCTTCATTATTCATTATAACAAATTTTTGTTAATACATTTTTCCTTATTCAAGATCAGATTAAAAAAATGTTACATATTAAACAGTCAACTTCTAGACTAATTTTATTAGCGATGAATTCAGCTCCAATTTTTTTCTTTGAATGCTATTCCACAACCTTGGCCTTAACTTTTTACCTGGAGCTGTTGAATGCAATCAATGTCGAGGGCATTACATGCTTTAGTACATTTGGGATAATCTGCTTTTCCACTTCAGCTCTTTCTGTTGAATGCGAAATGTCGAAAAAAAAGAGTTCTCTAAAAGCAGGTCGATATTTGGTCTATTTCGAGGAGTACGGGTAAGAAAGGGGAAATGCAATAAGGATATTATGGTTTCCTGTTTAACTGCCTCTTACATTTTAAATTCGGTTTTGACGTTGTGATAATAGCATTGGGAGAAAGACTGTAACAGGTAGCTCTGGTAATGTTTAGTTTTATAATGAGACTTATGATTAGTATATTGCACCTGTGAACATATAATAATTATGTATGTCTATTGATTTGTGGTAATAAAACATAAAGAAAGATATAATATTTATAATGCCGTTATAATTAAGGTACTACTTTGTAATAGTCATAAAAGGAAAACTATTGAACCAAATGTTATCAAACTGAGTAATAGTTTAAAAGCTGTCATGGAAATTTCTTTTCTTTTACTCAAAACTCAATACTAGTGAAGTATGGTGTTCAGGCATATTAATAAGCAAAACATTGCAAGAAAACATCGGTTTAAAATATATTTAATTTACGAAATAATATAATAATTTACGAAATAAAATATAATAATTTACGAAACGTATTACAAAGCATGTTCAATGTTTGTGATCACAAAATCATTGTTTATAATGATCATTTAAACAATTTGGGGGAACTGAAGGATGCAGCACACTAACATGTGCGTAACATTTTTCCTGATATGCAAAGACTACTGTTGGGAGAACAGTAATGCGACTTTACTTGCTTTTAGAAAATATTGGACACCACATTGGACATGCTTTATGAGTTTGAAAAACAATTAAATTCATTTTAAAATGATGTCTTCATGTACTATTTTTATCACTAATACTGCATACAGTGTCATTTTTCCTTTGGTGTTGAATTTTTCATTTTTTTTTTTTTGGCGGAGAAGATATTACCAGGATCTTCTTTAAACTAATACCTAGTTTGATAACATTTGGTCCAGTAGTTTCTTTTTTATTTCCGATTCAAAGTAGAATTAATTATAACCAGCCTGCATTTTACTTAACAAGAAAAAAATCGTGGAAAAGAATTCTACTATTGTGAAAAACAATTCTTTATAAGTATTGTTGGATATTTTGAGTCTTTTTGCAGTTTTATAAACTAGGTAGTGTCTGTTATATAATTTAAACAAGAAAAACCTTATATAATTTTAATATAATTTTAAAAGAGAAAGAAAGGAATCAAATCTGTGTATGCTGTTCAACAAGAAAAAAATTTCATGTAGTAGAAATCCACAATAATGAGAAGTTATTGTTTTTTATATTTACAAGGCACTTCTAAAATTTTTCTTTTTGAGCTTTACATGCCTGGACATGCAAGAGTTGACACTATCGGAGCCCTATAAGACATTCTAGAGAGTACTTTAAGAATCTTGCCTCTTAAGTCATCTCTTGAGTTATAAAATGCATCATAAATTTGCTAAAATATTTTTATCCAAAGCACTAACAAAATGAAACATGTTTTCTTGTTTCTGAATAAGATAAAAGGAATATTGATTAGGATTTTATATGAATAGTGGGCAAATTGGAACTATTCACATAATTATAAGCCTTATTATTAAACTATTCTTAAATCTGTTTCATTGAAATTCTTGTATAAATTTATTGTAGATGTAACTACGAAATACTTATTAAAAATTAGTGCATTCAAATTTTAAGTTACACAAATTCAAATATTTTTTATTTAAAGATATGCAATATTAAAATAAATTAAGAAATATTCACAGAATTTTTTACGAAGACTTGCATTTATCTTTTGGTTTTTTTTCAGCAAATGCTGAATTAAATTTTTAAGTTGCATGAAAATAAATTACAATTATTATTTTATTCTGTTATTAGAGAAATATTATTTTCACGACTGAGCTTTCACATTTATACGCTATAACATCAATGGTTATTTTCATTTGATTGATTTTCAGTGACATTTATGAATGAATTGGTTATCATAGAAGCATTCAATTCATCTATTTAATTATTATAAAACCCTTTAAAGACACGTTTTTTTTCTTTAAATACACGTTCAAATGTCTTTTTCTTTAATTAAATATTCTTCAATAAAGTTTAGAGTAAAAAAGAGTTTTAAAATACATTTTGCTTATATATAATACCGAACATTGGAACATAAAAGGAAAAGTCTAGTTTTACACTAAAACTCTAGCATACATTTAAATAATATAGGCATCTCAATTTAAAATATGCGTTTTCTATAACATCTTACCTATTTCTATAGAAAGATTACTTTTCTCAAAGATGCTGAATCCTGTTATTATCGATAAAATATAAAAAAACACATTTATAATATAGTGTTAGAGAGTGTTATTGTAGTTTTGATATATGTAAAGCAATAATTTATTACTAAATTGTAAATAGAACTTTATGTATTTCCTAACGCTTAGTCAGTTTTAAAAAGAACATTTTTATAAACGGAATCTAATACCCGACATATTGTTTTTATCAGCGATAAGCCATTAAAAAAAGTTTGATACTCTATTTTACGTTTTATTTGATTTATGATAAAATCTTAAATACGTTTAAGGTAAATATACTTTGATTGAAAATGTTTCATTATACTGGCTTAAAATAGTAAGAAGATATTTTCAAAGCAATATATATATATATATATATATATATATATATATATAATATTAAAATTTTCTGTTTCATCTTTAATGAGACAACTTGATTCATTTTATGATAAGATAATTTAAAATTTACTTAATTGTTTTCTTGTTAACTTTCTCGTTAAAAATCAAAGCAAAGTTAAGTGAAGAACAATGAGTTACGAAACAAAACAAAAATACAAAATATTCTCTTTGAAATATGTTTAAAACATTTAGAAAATCTATATTTCATATTTTTCATATTAAATAAATTTTAATATAAAAATATCACTTTATATTTCAATGATATTAATTATTACTATCATTTTGCTATTAATACAGATAAAAATAATCTGTAGGTATTTTATCTAAATTATCTCTAATATTTAATAAAAAATTAAATTTTAAAGCTTTAATATTATTATTCATTTTTTAGATATAATATCACCCTAAAGATTGTTGTATAATTTTTTCTTCATACGTTTTTATAAGAATTGGTAATGCTTTTTAATGGTCTAAAATGATTTAATATGTTCTTTTAGCCATGCATTAATTATCAGTGATTTTCAAAAATATATCATATATCAGGCAATTTATATAAATTCATTAAAATTTTATCTATCAAGAAGAAACTCAGTCACTTTGCGAAAGTTCAAAGCTTTGAAAAAATCGCATTGAACAGATTTAATTGATTCTTAAAAGCTTTAGGTCACACTTTACGTAGAAAAAAATTTTATCGGCATGAAACTTTTGCTTATTCTTTCAAGGCTGTTAGTAAAAGTAACAGTGAACTTGTTTAATTTCGAGATTTAATTAATATTTTGCATTTTTTTTATCGAACTTCATTTTTTTTTTCAAAAATGGCGTTTTTTGCATTTTTTATTATTTATATCCTTGATGTAACGCAATTTAATACTAAAATTCTCTTATTTCAGTAGAACACTACCTTTTTGGAAAGGTTTTACTGCTATTATGACACTAACGTAGGAAAATGACGTTTACAGATTTGCCTTAATAATGGAGGGGATACTTAAAATTACTGGCTTAGTATCTGAAAAAGTTATGTAGGGGATGGGGATGCTGAGTTCGTGAATTGTTTCGAAGAATTTTATTATTTCGGATTCTATAAGATTCTGTAAGCAAAAATAATTATATTATTTTTTAAATTTCCAGATTTCATCAAAAATTTCAAAATTATTGATTTTGTTGAATTTCTCATATTTCTCTAATGACATTATTTTTTAACTGCCTTTATGCCTGATCTAATGTAATTTATGTATTAGAACAAAAAATCACTGAAATTCTCAAATTCTAGAAAAATTCTTTTTGAGATAGTTTTACGGGAGTTATAAATTTAACGCAGAAAAACAACATTTACAGATAATGGTACACATACTGAGAACTTCTGGTTACTATGCCAAAAGGTTATGTATGCTAGGGAATAAGATATTTACACAATGAATTGCTTCGAAAACTTTGATTCTTTCAATCTCTATAACATTATGAAAGAATATATATATATATATATATATAATATAGTTATTCTGTCTCAAATTTCGATATTTCTTCAAAATTTTCAAAATGATTGTGTGTGTTTTCAATTCATTTTATTTTTCTCTAATAAATTTATTTTTTTAAATTTTACATACGTTTGATGCAATACAATTTGTGTAAGTTATTACTAAAAATTCCCCATTCTAGCAGGAACGTGATTTTTTTAGAAAAGTTTTCTGGCTGTTATGATATTAAAGCGAGAAAATCACATTTACAGATTTGGTTTTTATAATGAATGGGAAAGAATACTTTAAAGCTATGGTGTCAGTCACAACTAGTTTTGCAGGAAAAAAAATGCCAAGTGTGTAAATTATTTCGAAAACGAATATTCTTTTACGCACAATATTATAAAAGCGAAAATAGTTATGTTAAGAGAGTTTCGAGATTTCCTCAAAGTTTTCTGAATGTTAGATTTTACTTTTTTTATAGCCGCATTATTAGAATTACTATTATTTTACTCTTAAAGATGCCTTATCTAATGCAATTTATTAACGTTAGCACTAAAACTTTCTTACCCCAGAAGAAACCATAATATTTTTAAAAAGCTTCACGGCTGTTAACATACTATTACAGAAAAGCAACTTTTACAGATTTGATGGCTATAGTGGAAAGGAACTCAGAGTAACAGTGGGTGGTTACTTCAAAAAATTATGATAAAGAAATCAAAGACTACTATGACCACGAATCATTTACACCCCATTCTTGCAGATTATAAGATTTTATAAGTAAAAATAAATGTAGTAATTCTTATTCTTTGAGATTACGTAAGTATTTTTTCACACAGTTCCTTTTATTGAATATTCTATTCGATTTTTTTCCATTAATTACGTGTTTTTTTCTACATAAATGAATAAATTTCTACTTCCAGTTTACTTCCGTAAGCTCAAAATACAAGGCGATGCAAGAAAAAATAGACCATGAGCGGAATGATCAATAACATGAGATAGTTTACATACACAGCGTTCTGCTTCCACTCAAAATTTTATTGCTACTCATGGGCTCATTGTAATAGGATCAAGCAGGTTAAACAGCGGCTGTTTTTCACTTATTATTATCTTACTTATTACTTACTAATGATTCGTTCCTATCATTGATAAAAGAAGAAAAAGAAACACGTTGATATTGATTGCAATCTGCGTGACATAAAGAAATATGGTCAAAAAACACAATAACATTTTTCTAATGTAGCATGGAGTATCGATTGTCATTCGTATGTCATGAAAAGACATTTAGGATGGAAAAAAATCCATCATGTTTTCTTTGATTTGGTCTTATCGATTGCTTTCAGTTATTAATAAAAAATTTAAAAGTATATATTTCTTTGATTCATTTGATGCTTCTGCTTACTAACTGCTACAATATAATAGCAATTGCTTGCTGACCTAGTGGAAGCATCAGATAAACTGTTACGATATAATAGCAATTGCTTTTGCTGAGAAATGAATTCACCTGCTTAAAATGATCTCTAGAAAATTTTATTCTATATTCAGTTTATTTATTGTGAGCAATAAAATTTAAAATGGCGTATAAATGACCATAATGGATATTTATAAAATTCTTCACTGATATAAGAAAAATTAGTGAATTTCAAGAGGAAGAAATGTGTTGGTATAAAATTATAATATAAGCTAAAATACGAAGTACTTTAGTTTATGGTTCGAGAACACACTAATATTAAACTTTTAACAATAAATGTGGCTATTTTTTTCCAACACACGAAATATTTGTGGAAAGCTCTGTATTTGTCAAATTTTTAATTTCGTTGTTAAGCTGTATTTTGATAATTAAAATTATTCTGAGTTAGAAAAAGAAAACTTCTGAAGAAATTATCCCTATATATGAATGCCTTCTTGTCTGTATGTATACAGATATAACCTAAATTGTAAAGAGCTAAACTGATGAATCTGGACTTTTAAAAATAACTTATTAACTATATTTATATTTTTTAAGAATTACGTGTATAACTCGTTTATGGAATGAGAAAGTGCATTTAATCTTTTGACAAATTAATTGTAAATATTGATTCTAAAATCTGCATCAGTTTTATTTACTAATTGTATAGCAGTAGGGAAAATTAATACCATATTACGTAGATTTCATCTCTTATTGCTATAGATCTTCTATTCATGGTGAATTAAAATATTGTTATTAATTCTTTTGCGTTTCTTTATCTCCAAAATGGCATTCATTATAGAAGGAATATCGTGATGTTTTCGATACTTTGTATATGTTAAATAAGACTATTCATTCCCCAAGAATATTTAATATTTCCTTGTGAAATCATTAAATAATTTTTCCATGTATATACTAATATAATCAGAGTTCAGAATAATTTTATTATTGTAATTTAAAATTAGTTACGAATTCAAGCAAAATTCACTGAAACAGTAATGGTTTGGTTTGGTTTGGTTTTTTGGCACAAGGGCCATAGATTTGACCATGCTGCGCCAGACTAAGTGAAGTTATTTCAAGGTAAAAAATTTGAAATTATTTGATACAATTTAAAATTTGAAAAAAAAAAATTGATTGTACAATTTGAAAAAAAAAAAAAAACTAAATGTGTGAATAAAAACAAATAGATTTTAAAAAGGGTTAGAGGTTATCATGAGGAGTTTTTCCAAGTAAAGCAGATAAATCAATATTATTAGATTTAAAAAACTGTAAACGCTGTGTATCAAAATTTGGGCATTCAGAAAGCACATGTTGGACGGACACAGTGCAATTGCACCGAGAACACGTTGGAGCTTGTTCTCCTAACAGCAGATGACGATGCGTGAACCGAGTATGACCCAGTCTCAATCTGGTGAGAACTGTATCCGTTTTTCTATTCATTTGTGAAGGCCAAAGTTCGATAGTAGGTTTAATTCGATGAAGCTTGTTTTCACTTTCAATGTCCCATTCTCTTTGCCATTTGTTTAAGAGAGATATTTTTAAATGCTTTTTCAAGTCTGTTACAGGTGCAGAAGTATTCTTTGAGGCAGTCGCCAATTTGGCAGCTTTGTCAGCTCTTTCATTGCCCACAATCCCAACATGAGACGGTACCCAGCATAATAAAACATTAAAATTTCTAGATTCCAGTTTATTTAAAACATTATATTTTACAGTAATATTTTAATATTTAATTAACTAATTTAACTATTTAATTAACTAATTTTAATATTTAATTAATTAATATTTAATTTAACTGAAACAGTAATATTTTAATTTAAAGCTATATTGTTGTTACTGTTAACAACAGATAAACTGGTGACGATGTTAATATGAACAAAAGTTGTTGCAATAAGGAAAAAATTAATGTTAAAATATCAATTACCAGCATAAAAATGTGATTAGCTAGATTATTTTTCTCATTTTACAGGATATTTATTTAAATTCAAAAGCTGTATCCTCCGAGGATATTTAATTTTTTAAACTTAACAGAGCCATAGTTTTTCATCATATGTTTAAAATATGCTTCATTTCATTAACTGGAATTGAATTACCTCATAAACATCAACAGGAGTAAATAATTTTTGCTAATGCATTAATAATATATTTCAGTCCATTCACTGCTGGAAATATTATCTGTTTGAAATTCTTGTGTATTTTCTGAAACTTAACATTAACGGTTTTTTAAAGAAAAACATTTTTTTAAAAATATGTTCTTTCAAAAAAAGAAAAAAAGGAAAGAAAACCTTCCCCTTTTTGGCAAAATCTTGTCAAAATTTGTCAACTAATTTTAATGTAAATATCATTTGATGATTCAATTGCGTATTATGCTCAATTGTTTCTGATCATCATGTGCACACATACAAACTTATAAATATATTAAATCACATTTGAGATTTTTTTGTTCTTCTGAAATTTTAATAATAACCAAAATCTTATGGTCAATAATTTTAAAAAATGACATTTTGACCTTACATTTTTTTAATAGAAAAAATTGATAATGAAACCCGGTAAACTTTACATGGAACACTTTTATTAGAGTACTGCAAAGTAAAAATAAAATATTTGAAATTTAGAAATGAATTTATGGTTATGATCAAATTGTAAAAGTATGAGCAGCTGATAGAAAAATTCTGTATAAATTATTTTAGTCACATTTATAGCATGCTTCTGATTTTTAACGACCATTTTCATTTGTATTTCTTAAAATATTCATGTTATTTCATTTTCTTACGGATATTTAGTTTATCACATTACGTAATGCAATTTTTTCCTACCTCCCTATTTGTCATAAAAATATTTTTTTTTAATTTATATGGTTATGAAAGGGGGCTTTTTAAAAGGATGAAATTTATTTTTACTTCCTATTTTTTGTTACAGAATATATAGCTAGTTTCACTTAAATTTAGAATTACATGACACTTTTATAAGAACTTGGTGAAAATAAATATTTTATCTAGTTATAAATCTCTGAAAATATTCAAATCGAAAATTCCATTTTGAATATCGAACCGTATAAATTTATTGTTTTACATTAATTTAATGTTTATATAAGGTTTAATAATGTTTTATAAAAAGCAATTAAACAAACAAAAGCATTATAAAAATCTATTGAAAAATTCTATTGTTAAAAGCACAAAATTTAAAAACCAATTCCAATCGAATAAAAACGTAATGAAAGAAAGAATTTAGAACCATGATTCCATGCGCGCAAGACCGTTGCGCTCCCACGTTGATTCCAATCAATAGTAGAGCACGAGGACATAAATAAATATACATCTCTTACGTCGATGAGCGCTTATCGAGCGTGATATCGTGGATTAGAGGAGAAGTATCTGATGACGTCGTAGATTTATTGCTATGTTGTGACTTTCGACCAAAAGCGAGCTGCTTCGTAATTATCGAGTGGGAGGTAGATGAAAGGCGGTTTATTTAATGAGTTGAGTCATTTGGGGTATTAGGCAGAAATTGTTTGCTGTCAAAGCTTAAAATTAGTTTTTCTTGTAGATGCTCTGAAATATTGTTAGTTTTTAAAACATAATTTATAATTTCTTGAATGCCATCATTGCATTTATTATTATTCTAGTAAGTTTGATTTGTTCAGTAAAATAATGAAAATAGAAATAATATATTCACATAAAGATAGATTTGATGAGAGAAAAAGCAAATGATGTAGTTTGCAAGGAAAATGATATTGAGTTGCTTGCTTGTTTGTTTGTGTCTATGTCTCCGCACTTGTGAGTGTGTGAATCGCAAAGAAAACCGATATCTGACAAATGTTGCTTTTCTCCCACAAATATCAATATTCTTAAGCTATTAGTATGTACCAAAATGTTTACTAAAAATTTTCACCACAATCCTGTATTAATGTAGTTTTTCATTAATCATTAATAATTATTAATTATTCATCATATGTTAATGCTCAATGTTGATAAGAAAAGGTTTATTTTGGGACATAAAGTCAAAAAAATTTTTTAAACTGTTAGAATTTTATTAGTACAATACAACATATATATCGAAATAGAAAAAAGTCTAACCAATAGATCAGAACAGAAGCATAAACAGTAATTATAAACGAAAAAAATAACGTTTGTAACATTATTGTTAAACATGCAATCTTACTTCAACAAATTAAAATGTTATATCCGTTCACTAAAATTTATATGTATCGATCGATGTACATTGGAGATGCTTCGAATATAACAGAACTTCAGAGAATTTTCAGTTTTTGAGTTAACTGTTAACTTTTATGGAAGAATACATATATTATTTCAGTCTTTCATAATAATATTATATAACTTAAAATAACACTTATATAAAAAATACAGTAAAAAAAATGTATGTTAAAGAGAAAGATAAATTGTTGGAAAGAAAACAATATCTCAGATGAGAGGCGAAACAGGCAATATAAAAAATTTTAAATTCGATTCCTACTTCGGTCAACAAATAAATTATTTTAATTTCTTTTTGTTAAATAATCATCAAAAAATTATTAAGTATCAAAACATTAATTTTCGAAAGAATTGAATTTATATTCTACACATTCACTAGAAAAATACAGAGATCCTTCATTTTACCGATTGTGGCACTGCCTATTGATTTCAGATTTCATTATAACTTGCTAAAAATCTATTTAAAGTATTATAAATTAATTAAATTTAAGGAATGAATTAATATTTGAAAAAACTGTATTAACATGAAGTATCTTCCACTAAATATTTAAAACAATGTGTTTGAACTTGACTGAATGAATAAGAAATATTTTATTAACGACTGAAAATTTATACAAGATATATAGGGAGAATAGGAAATTATAGCAAGAATTGAAAAATAAACACTTGTGCAAAGACATCCTCAAAATTCTATAATTAATGGAAATACCGTTTGGAATTTGAAATAGTTATCTAGCTCAATTAAGAATATTTATTTTGCTGTAGGTAATGAATACATCCGTTGAAATCGAAAGATATATAAAGGAAAAGTATAAAAGTTTTTATTCTATTTTTATTATTCTATTCTACAAATTTTCATCTTTATATATTAGATTTGTGTATTCTTTTAGAATTGAAAAGCTGGGTTTCTTTCAGAATGGTAATGAGATAAACTATTTATTGTGAATCTTGATTTGTTTAATATACATTCAGAATTCTCAAATTTAATGTTAAAAGTTTAACTACAATATTTTCTTTTAAAATTGATTAAAAATAGGAAATATATTTGTCCGATTGAGCAAAAAGTCGCTACAACCCATCGAGTCAATATGCAACTAGAATTCGGCAAATATGTTTATAAGATGAAAGAAACAACCGAAATGGTTTCTGGAAGAAATGTTCCAAATTTTGACGGATGAAGAGAATTCCTTTTACTAGAGTATATTTTATTTTTACAGCTGAAAAATAAGAAAGGTGAAAAAAAGAGGAATAAGTTGATCATGACAGAAATGACAAATGGATAAAAAAAACTTCGCTCAGATGAGAGCAGACTTTTTGAAAAATTTGCCATCGATGCTTATTTGTGTCAGTACAAGATGTTGAAAATTTCACAATATATTTTGAGAATTGTTGCCAAAATGACAGTAATTTTTAAGCAGGTAGATTTTGAAAGAAAAAACATTTTTTTATAATTCTAAGAAACTTATAATTTTCATAGAATCGTATATAAAATAATTAAAATAGTTTTCGGACATTTTTAATTATATATAATATAATGTGTGTATGGGTTTAATAAAAATTAAATAACTGACACGATTTTCAATTTTATTGATTTCAATAAGATGATAGATGGAAATCACAATGTAGTTTCTACGAATGTAAAAAATAAATTATACAGAATTTTCTGAGAAAAAAAATATTAAATTAAAAATTCTAAGGATTTTAAAATAATTATCCACGAAAATTTCTTTTCTAATATTGTATACATTCCTTTGCTGCTGTGTAAGCAAGATTCAGTGCATCCGGAAAATCTATTAATAGAAATTGCTTCTATATCTTTTCAAAAAGGAAAATAGTTTGCAAGGTCTATTTATTTGTGTACTTTTATGTTCAATATCATTCTCAAAGATGTTTTACTTTAAAACGACTATAAAAAATTGCATAAAAATATATATATATATATGACTACTGTACTACTATTACCTTTCGACAATATCTAAGTGAATAATAAAATAACCATTAGTTGGGCTTTACCTTGACTGTCATCATTTAATTACATAATTTAAATATTATTGCTTCATGAGGGTATGTTAACAAATGAGAAGATATTTGTTCTTAGTATATAAAAGTGATTTGAGAACTAATCCCACTTTCAAATTGTATCGCAATGAAAATAGTTCTAATCAGGAAAACTTAAAGCCAAGATCTTGAAATCAGGCCATCAGTAAACCTATCTTATAAATATAAAAGTAAGAGTGAAGGTTATGAAAAGAAATTTATTCTCAGTATGAAGAATTATTTGAGCATCAAGCCTATATTCGAATTGTATCGTGTACGATAATTCTAACCTGTAAAATTTGAAACCAAGTCATTAACAGCCAAAATTATAAATAGAAAGATAAAAACAAAGGCAAATATTTTTCATTTTAGATTAAAATCTCCATTGACTTACTTATGCTTCTTTTTTCACTATCATTCATTTGGAATATCCATCTCAAACAACAACTATTTTTGTCTTAAAATCAAAATTTGATAATAAAATTTCCATTCAATATTTGTAGCAATGTATAGTTTAAAATTTATGAATTGCATTTTTCAAATAGCATTGAGCTTAAATTCATATTTACGCGTGAAAAAATTAATTTTTTGAGTGTGCACGAACATTTAATTCTGATAGATCTGGTATTTTTCAACATTACATTATAAAAATTATGTTAGCCTCGTGTTAATAAATTGTTTTTATGGGGATTATAAAACTTTTTATGATGCAAAAGCCAATATTACTTTCAGTGGCAATTATATAAAAATACTATAAAATCTAATAATCTTTATAAAAAATTTGGTAATCTCGAAATCAGTGCAAATTTTTTTCTATTTGCTTCTATAAGGTAATAATTTCGATAATAAACACAGTGTAGCTATCTTTTCCAGGAAAGGAAAGAAAATAAATCACTATAAGTAATGAAAAATAATGAAAAATAACTGGGAAGAAGGCTGTTTAATGTTGTAAGGAAGCAATCTAATTCCATTTAATGGCCTTTTTATTGACTCTCATTGCATGTGAATGGATTAAAATGATTCTTGTTATCTATCGATTATGTTGAGCTTTGAAGAAAGTAAGGTTAATGGTATTCTTATGTAAATATATTCGTGAATTTGTAAGGTACCTTTATAAAAAAAATGCAGAACATACGAAATATTCCACAGCCTTTTAGCAGTTTATGTTTGGATCTTTTTTTTTTTTAATTTACTCGTATTTTCTATCAGTTGTGTTAAATCTAGAATAAAGTTTTTTTTTACTCTGGTTCTAAGAAATAGAAAAACCGAACTATGCAAATAAATGTTCATGTTATTTTTAGGGTAAGTATACGCATATATTCATATACCTCGTAAGATATCGTTTTACAAAAATAAGAGTACTTGAAATATTTTATTTATTTCTATTAGGTTTGATACTGTTTATTTATATGTGTTATTATTTAATTGTACTAAATCTTGACAAAAATGTTCTTGATTCTAGTCCTAAGTAATAGAGAAAAATCGAATAATGCAAATAACAGTGTTTTTATGTAAACATATGCAATTAGTAAGATAATTGTACAAAAATGCTATACTCAATGTCTTTTTCTTTAGTTTATTTTTTATTTAATATTGCTATCTATCATTGTTCTAAATTTTAAAGAAATAAATGTAACTTTAGTTTTAAGAAATAGAAAAAACAACAAAAACAAATAAATGTTAACGGTATTCTTATACCAAATCATCTGTACACTTTATAAGGTATCATTGTACAAAATTACACTATGTACGAAACATTCCATTGCCTTTAATAAGTTTTTTTTTACTTGTGCTATTGTTCAATTAGGCTGACTCTTGAAGGGAGTTTATTTTTGATTTTTTAGTCTAATTTTTGGGAAAAAATAATATAATGTAAGGAAACTAGGTAAATAAATGTTAATGGTATTATTGTGTAAATATATGCATATACTTTATAAGATATAGTTGTACATAAAATGCAATGTACACGATACATTTCATTAGCTTTTATAAATTTAGACTTCAATTTTACTAGTATACAAAGTGTATAAAGAAAGTCAATGCAATCATCAATGTGCTACATTAAATTTACAAAATAATCTTTTGATATTAAATTTATAGGTCTGTAGAAATAATAATTCAAAAAGAGAAGAAATTAGACAAATGAATATGTGTATGTGTATTTTACAAGAAAATTAAGCTTATCAGTCTATCTACTCATGCGCGTCTCAAAATAATTTACAAACACTATAGGATAGATGCTGTGATAAATTTTGAATAACTAAAATTTTGATACCGATTAATAATTATGGCGATATTTCTAATCTCCAGAATAATAAATGAATACTGAATTCAAATAGCTTATTAGTCTGTCAATTTGTTCACCTACATGCAAATGAACCTCATTATTAAAAATTTAGAAAACGTTTGACTACTGAAAAAAAACGAATTTTACACATAAAAGTATAAACGTGTATGAAGCTTTGAGGCCATTTGTTGAACTTTGAAGGCCTAGTTTTAACTGTCGATTCTCCTTCATATACAAAAAATCAAACTGTAAAAAGAAGCATACTCCGGAAGTAAAAGTGAAATTTTAGGAATCAGACTTTCGTTTTAATTTTGTTGTTGTTTGCTTGCCTTCAAATTTCTGTTAAAAATATATTTTAAGAATTATTAACGTAAATCTAAACTGATTGTTTAATATTTCACAATATGATATTTTATAATATTAAACAAAATATTTAATAATTTTTTTCGAGAAGAAAATCAGCATTTTCTCCCCATAAATTAAGGCTAATTTCTTTACCATAAATATTTTTCATGAATACTTTTCTTTACAATTTTTCAGTCATGAAATAATTGGGTTACAGATAATTTGACCATAAGCTTTAGAAGTGAAATGTTTACTGTTGTTGAGATCTTTTATTCAGTAAAAGAAACTAGTTCTTCATTTGTATAAAGCCCATGTTTGTTTTTCATAGCGAATTAAAAAATTTATTGATTTATTATTATAAAAGTAAAATAATGTTATTCATATGCATTTATACACTTTTTTCTTAAACAGAAGTTTCTATATATACAAATAAATATTTTTTAAATTTCATAGAAAAATTAAACGATAGCAAAAAACTATCATTAATCTATAATGAGTATGGTTGCGCCCCATATCGTTAATCTGAATGATAATGCCTTCTTGGATGAAAAAAAGGCATTAGATTAATGTGTCATATGATTAAACCAAAGTACTTTAAAGGCGAACTGAAATAGCTTTAAAAATATCTAATCAGTATATATTTTGCTAAGCAAAGTGACACATATATATAATCAATGTATCACTTTTTTTTTGTTTAAACAAAAACTTTTATGGATTACGCACAATTCTTTTTCTCACTTAATTTAGCTGATTATTTTAAATACAATAAAAATGTAAAGAAAACCAAAACTTATCTTTAATCTATAATGTGTTTTCCTGCTCACCAACGTTAATATCAATGAAAAATCTTTCTTAGATGAAAAAATTAAGATTAATTTGTTCAATAATCAAAATACTATAAAGGGAAAATGAAATAGCGATTAAAATATATAACCAATATAGTTCACAAAGAAGACTATCATTTATTTATAATCTATTGAAAATAATGAAGACTAACACTGTATTAATATTCCTAGTGTCCTTTTTTTAAAGAGTCCCAGTGCTTTCCGTTTCACATCTAGATGTGTATTTTATTTTTGAGGATCTATAAACGAGAAATGTAAATTATCATATCAGAATCTACTAAAAATTGATTTTTGTTATAAATGAGCGTTGTTTTAGCTTATTACAATTTATTTAGCTATTATATATATTATTTAGCTTATTATACTTAAATATTTAGCTGTTATATATATTATTATTATATTTAGCTATTATAGTTTAATATTTAAAAAAATTAACACTTTATTTTATAAGAGTTTATATAGACTATAGAAAATGTTTTACTCTGACTTTTATTATTGAATGATCTGAAAGGCAAATGGCAATAATATGCTACGTTTCGTGTTTTGCAATTTAAGGTATTGCTACTACAGCTAAAGTGTAAGGTTAAAGTAAGATTTTAAAAATTTGAGATAATGATATCTCTGACGTTTATTACTCATGATTATTATTAAAATTTTGTGATACCTGATGATCGTAATTTACTGAATTTTGATTTATCTTTGATTTACCTTTGATTATTTTTGTCATTAATCAAAACTGTAAATGAAATAACTTTAATATATTATCCTAGTGATATGTTCTCTGCTACCGTTTTGAGACTTTTTGCCTTTCAAATAGAAAAATAAATTTAATAATATTCTAAAGAACGTATTTTAAAGAATTTGATTCACTATTCTTGGTATTGCTACTATCATGGCCTTGATTCAGTCAAATAAAAACTTTAAAAAATATCAATTCTTTTTAAACACAAGACTAAAATTATTATTTCCAAGAATCTTGTAACTTTTTTGTGCTGCCATCTACAGATAACGTAAAAATCTATTTTAAGAAACAATGTATGCAATACTATGTATTTTCTAACCTTCAATAGGGGGCAGCCATCATACCAACATGAAGGGTCGCACGTATTTCCCACATACGCTATAGTAAATTTTTAAAAGCCTACCTATTAAAATAATATTGTAAATAGCTTAGGATTAATAACTACAATCAGTTTAAACATTTTTTACTTAAAAAGAAGCAGAAATAATGTAAACATAGATTGCAATAACAATATAAAATGACCAGAGGTTAACTGAATTGATTTAAATATAATATAAATGCAATTGTCGATATTTTGACTGAACAATTTGCATATAAAATATAGAAGTGCAAAAATACGGAATTTATGTATAAAAATTAAAAAGTAATCAAAAGCTATATATGAAAAGGAAGAACATAATTTCATTGTTATTTCATAGCAGCGATGCAATTTGAGCAAATGTATTTAGTTTGCTCCAAACATATAAATTTTTGTCAAATCTCAGAACCAAAACTCGTGAGTCTAGTTTGCTTTTCTTTTCGGCACTGTTTTTCCCTGACGTCACATCTTCCGTTTCTTTAATACCTAGTCCGGCTCTTCTCTTTAACACCTTTGATTTTAGCTCTCACTTTTTAGATTTTTCAACATTTTCCTTCGTAAGTGCATTTGTCAACTGTCGCCAGTCTAAAATAATTCACATTTATTTGTAAAATCATATAAAATCAGATGTGACAAAAACTTGCATGAACGGTCGCGCGTATCTCTAAAATACAAATATCTGATCGGAAGAGACCTATTAATGCCACAAACTTACGAAGACAACTGAAAGATGGTTAAAGGGAGGGGGACAAATAGCCAAAGACAGGCGCTCCCAGTGCCACCAGTCTGAAGGTATAAAACGAAATCATCTATAGTGTATCTCTCACATACGCGCCCTCTGGAAGGTTAACGAAATAACGAAATGGAATTTTCTTATAATTCCCTAATAACACGTAATTTGCACCTTATCTTCGATACTCTGAATGGTATGCAATATCTATGAATATTCAAGGGCATTTTGCGTTATTCTCATTTTTAATTCAACCAGTCCACTAAGATAAAAATGTTTCTTTATCGATTTATTTTCAAAAGTTATGTAAACCATAAAAATTTCAAAAAGCTTTTGATCATTAACGAAAAAATGCTCACTTTGTGCGTATGATAAGTAGAATTTTATGTGAATAAATTCTTGTAGCCGATGAAAATAATTAGAAATAAATACAAAATACTTAACAATATTCTTTTCCCCTTCAAAAACTTTCTCTTCTAGAAGTTGCATACGACTAATATTTTTAGATATCTTACAATATTTTTTTTTTTCAGTTTTTTAAAAATAACCATGAACTTAAACAAATGTAGATTTCATAATTATTTATCATTTAACATAATTCATTTACCCTAATTCATTTTTTTAAAAATAAGAAACAATTGTATATGTCAATGAATGATACATAGAGATAATATGGATAATTTTAAGATTTCACATGTAAAGTTTTTAAGTAAGTCTTATTTATATGTGAGTTTTGTCTTAAAATTTTTTACAAACATTATAATATCAATCAAGTTTTGGTAAAGAGAATTTACATGAAACATTTT
Organism: Argiope trifasciata; assembly: GCA_026543055.1. NCBI lineage: Eukaryota > Metazoa > Arthropoda > Arachnida > Araneae > Araneidae > Argiope > Argiope trifasciata. The sequence goes on from JAPMOQ010044403.1 coordinate 898,763, forward strand.
TATATAGTTAGTGAAAAAAAGACTTATATGTATTCATAAATGTTTCCTTAATGCATTTCATTAAGCTAAAGGCATCCAAAATATGTACATTAACTGAAATTCTTCTAATTTATTTAGAAAAATCCTATAATTTTCAAATATGGGGGCTTAAAAACTGTTTGTTATCGAATGAGTTTAAACTTTTTTGTTATTTTTAATAATTGATATTAACCATGTAATAAGTGACAATTTATTTACTGATATTTTTAGAAATTAATATTAAAAACTCATATCAGAATTAAGTCATTCATTAATTTGAAGGAATAATAGCTTATTAAACAAATAAAATATAGAGCTAAATTTTTTATATTTGTTAAATGAGATGAAGATGAAGTAATGAGATATAAAGTAACAGAATCCTATAATTTAGAAAGGCATTAATTTATACGCCATCATTTTTCACATCAATAATTTGAACATGATTTCATAAACTGATAGCAGCTGTACCCTTAGTTTCTCCCAGACATGTTTGCTGAAAAAATATGAAACATTCCCTACAAAAATACAAGAAACCAGAACAAGGTTGGTGAAAATAGTTATATTTTAATACTACTTTAATAATTTTACACTAGGCAGATAAAATTAGTTACATATTTAAATCGTTTGGATAGAATGCTTTATTAAAATGCTAACCATACGTCATTAAATTTTTTAAATTATCATTAAGAAAGTTTCTAAATTGAAGAAAAGTTCATTTTAATATTTACATTTAAATTCTCTACTTATTTGTAATTTGGATTTTATTTATATAAATAGAAATTTAAGTAAAGCCAATTCGATGAAGAACAAGTGCATTTATTATTCAGTTATTTTAAGTGATTTGACAGAATACAAAACAAATCTATGACTGTTACTGATCATTCTTATAAAAATTCCATGTTTCTGGAATTTAAGTTTTGGTAGAAATTTCAATCTTATTAAATTAAATTATATGGCTAAGTCCTGATAAATACTTTGGTAATTTAGTACTTTTTATATTTTATTAAATGCCATAAATTAGATTTTTTTATAAATTTGATTTATTTCTTTATTCGATTTTCTTATTCCTCTGCAACTATTAGCTTCAAATATCTGTTCTTAAAATATTTTCTCACAAGATGGCAGCACAATCTAAATCCTTATCAGTTTGGAATAATTTCTTTTAATAAGAAAAAAATTCTATTTTATGGAAACAAATCAGTTAATTACATTATTATTCAGGATTAATGAGTGATAACTATAACAAAAAAATTTAACCTTTTTTATATTAAATAAAAAAGGTTAAATTTTTTTGTTATAGTTTTCATATAAAAGTGAGTAGTGAATCATTGGTATAAAGCAATTATAAATGAGATTCTCTACGCATGTTTTGATATTTCTCAAATAATTCATCAATAAAAATATTTATTCATCTTATGAAAAGAAATTTTTCATAAAATTTATTTTGTAACATATAGAAATGATTTAATTATTTTATTAAATGAAAATATTAGACGCTGATTTTTTGTCAAAATAAAGTGTTTCTAAATGTTTTCTTGTAAGATTAAGAAAAAATATTTATCTATTCTATAAAAAGATAAAACAGCATTCTATAATGTAAATTCTCTTTCTATTAAAATAGCTAATCAAATTCGTTTTCAAACATTTACTTTCTCTAACTTCTCTCATTTTCTAACTTACCTCTTTCCAGTTCAAAGATTTGCTGAATTTCAAACATTTATTTTACATTATTACATTTATTCATTTCAAGTAAATACACTTATTAATTGATAAACGTAGCTTAATCAGAAAGCAATTAAGTTGCAGATTAGAAATTTTTATTAACATTTTTTTTTTATTTGTGTGTTTGTATTATATTTTCTTATTTTGTTACGAACACCAGAGCTACGAAAATGATTTGCCGTCACAGGATGTTATAATTAACTTTTGTTTTTCTCCCCCAAAAATCCATATTTATTACAGTTTAATATCTTTATGATAAATGAAAAAAGATTTATTAAATCATAATTTGCTCAAAAAAGAGAAATCAGCTTTCACTTAAAATGGATAATGAATGTTTTTCACTCGAGCGATAGAGCAAAATTTGATGTTACTGCCATCTATGCAATATTTTTATAACTAAAAGCTCATTTAGGAACTTATAGTATACTGATTTCTTCAAAGATGGCGCCACAAACAAGACAGAAATTAAATATGAATCAAAGTAAATTCAGTAAAAAAAAATTTTATTAATATTTCATCGATAATTAAAGCTTAAAAATATCGAAAGGAATTAAATACTGTTATAGTAAGTAATCAATTGTAAGATTTACATTTTTTAGTGACTGTTTTTTTATTTTTTGAACTCGTAAATATTGAATTGAGTATTTTTGTCGATTAGGTATTCCAGTAGTTATTTTCAATTTCTTAATATTTACAAAAGTTTACAAATAAGTACATATACTATTAACTACATGGCATATAAATAAACAAAAGTTTTTTTTTAAAAAAAATACAACAAATGTAACATATTTTTAAATCATTAGATCTGAAAAACTATAATCGGAATTTTATATATATGCAATGTAAGTTTTAATGATAAACGGAAGGATGATTTTTGAGAGTTTAAATCAAATATTCAAAAATCATAAATTGCATTGACGTTTATCTGTTATGGTATCGGTAAATAAAAATTGGTTTAAGAAAAATTTATACTTTCTTTTTTATTTAATACATTTTAAAAAGTGTGAAGAATTTAATTTCAGAGTTTGTAAATTTGCTTGTAGTTCATTTGAAAATCAGCCAAAAAAATTAATTTCGTATAATTTTTTCATGAATAATTTAAATTAAAATTTTTAATAATGACAGATAAAAAAATAATTCTTTTCAATTAAATTTAAAAAGTTGAAAATAATTTGAAAGTCCAGCTTTTTAGTTAATAAAATGAAATTGCATTTAAACATATCTGACGTATGAAAATTCTGTTTCGATATATTTGAACTTGATAGTACATGGATATAATTTAAAATTTCAGCTTATTAAAGAAAACTTTAACAGTCTGTTAGTCACATATCTAAGGATATGTGATTCCGATTTTTATTTTTTTAAGCAAGACATTGGGAAATGAAATTTAGCAAACAGTCATGTGAGCAAAATTATAAATCTGTAGCAAATTTTATGCTGAAAGGGTGTAATGTTAAAGTTAAAATTGTAAACTTCTTTCATAAAATTGTTTCCTTCATTTCATTATATTTCTTAACACAAAATGAATTACGTTTATTATGTATTACGTTTATATACGAGAAAGCTTAAAAGAGAAAGTTGTTTATTTATTTTCCTCGAAAGTAAAAAAAAAAAAAAATATGAAAAAAGGAATCTAAATGAACTTCGAGGACCATTTTGTGACCCATATTTTGAAAGCTTTATTTGTTTGCTATTCAATTTTAAATGTCATGGATATTTGTGATTAATTTCACCTTTCTGCCACACTGATGCAATTTAAAGAAAATGAAATGTTAAAATGAATTTATTACGCCGTCTAAATAGACAAAGCATTTGATTTTCTTCAGTAAAACCATGTTCAAAACTGGTGATTAAAATTTGAACTTCAAAAATGTTTTTAAATATATTTTTTCAAAATTTTATTTCGAATTACGAATAACAAAGTTATAATTATATTACGTAAATGTCAATTAGTTATAATAACTAGAATATAGACAAATATAGATAACATATATAAATTAGCTATTTCGCATATATTCATGAATGGAAAATTTTAATAATTCTAATATTATCAAATGAAATAGAAACAAAAAGGTAAAAATGACAAATAAAATATAAATAATAATAAATATAATAAATAATAAATATAAACATAAATAAAATATTGATAATAGAATATAAATTTTCTTTTTATATCAATCAAAACAATATTGTTATTTATTGCATTATCCACAATAAATGATCTCAATCGAAAATGTTACCGAACTGAAAATAAAATTATCATGAAATTGCTGAAAATATGAATACATTATGTATTGTTAGTGCCTTTGAAAGTACAATAAAAGAAATTCCTTCATAGAAGATGTTTCCTCTATGACTCAAAATATTTTAATGATCTGATATACTGGTTAATATTAACTAAAATTTTTGAAATTAAACAACGCATTACATAAGCATTAACCTAACATCAATAAAATCCTACTTGCTTGCGTTAATATTGCATTAAGCATTTTAATGTGATGATTATTTCAAAAGTCGTTGGTCGTAAAAGACAGCAAAATATTTAAAATGTGACTTAATATTAAAATTTTAATTTAATAACTTTAAAAAATTGAGAAACGTCTTATTGATTTAAACAAAAATTTCTTCATCAACAGAAAATGATTACCAAAATTTATGAAAAATTCTAACTTAGTTTGTGTAGAATTTATTTATAATATATATATATATTAACTGTTAATCATCTAGGAAATTTTGAAACTCTTTTCCTTCTTCTGCACTTATCTTTTTATAAACGTATTCGTAAATATTTGTCAAATAAACGTATTCGTAAATCATTTAGATGATAAAAAAAATCTACCATTGAAATTTTATTTTGAAAATTTACTTACTTTAAATGTATTTCGTTTTCTATCAAGTAAATATGTTTGTAAATAATAAAGACTACAATTCGAAGTATTTGCCATTGAAATTTCTTTTTCTAAATGTAATATTTTGCGTATATTTTATTTTCTATCAAATGAGTACACTCGTGAATCTCTTAAGAGTCAACCTGTTGAGGGTTTAAACTTATTTGATGAATCTTTATAATATTCTCTTCTGAAACCTCTCTTATGCTACAGACGTGTTCAACGGCAGTCTTTGTGCCTTGATATTTTTGACCCTATAAGCAATCTCCTTTTGAAGTCCCTTTTATAACGTCAGAAGCAAATCTCCCTGGAATAATTCAGAGAGTCTTGGCCGAAGGTTGATTAAGCGCGTGAAAAATATGCTTCATCACGCTTGGGTGGTTAATCGAATTGGGTTGACACTCTTCATCAACTGTTGATGAATCTCGTGTTGAATGGGTAAACGCTTCCCGAAATTTCATTAATTTAATCACCTCCATGGCGCTCTCTGAAAGAGTAGACCCTATTGATTTGGGCAAGCAGGTGGGGGGAGGCTCAGAGTATAATGGTCCCCTGAGTGATTAACAAAGGGAGTTTGAAACTTGGTGGGGCGTACTTCCATTGAAGCTGCAAAGATGTATGTTTTTATTACGATACATTGGGTTAGTTCCTTTTATCATTTTGATCTTTTAAATTATTAAACCGTCAGAATTACAGTAAAATGAAAAATTATTCGAATCCGATTAATCTTTTAAAGTTACCTTATTTTTGCTTATAGCAAATTGTAAATTGGGTTTATAAATTGCATTTTTATTAGTCGAAGACATTCTTCCAATAATTCCTTTCAGTTCAAATTAATATTTCTCTATGCAGGTCAAACAAACATGAGAGAAATTTAAAAGTTTGAAAATTCAATTAATGCGATAAAATTTTTGAGATATTTTCAATATTTTTGATTTTTATGCTTACCATACTTATTGATTTAATCCTCAGTTTTAGAATGGATACTTTTTTATGTCAGAGCTTGTAATGGATAAAATTTTTCCTGAAGTTAAATTCAATATTTTATTTTTCATACAAATTATCTGTGATAAATTGTATGGTATACATTTCATGTAAGCTGCTATGTTAAGCTTTTCTTATCCAAAACTACTGCATGGATTCTTTAAATAATAAAATTAACATGGCATGTAATAAATGTGGCATTTTTCAAAATAACTCGGCAATATGTGATTAATTGCATATTGAATACTTTCTTAAATAGAATAAGATTTCAAATTTTTTATAAGACGGCTGACTATTTTTATGGGGGAGCAGGTTTCCATTTATTCCTTACATTATATTTTTTAATGAAGTTTGGCATGAAATGAAAAGCTCGGTCACTTATTCTAAATATTAACTAGCAAATTCTTATATTTTATGTCCACCAAGAGTCTAACTAATAATATACAAATAATAATATACGTCTAGTAATATATGAATTTCTTCTGGTTAAAAATACAACTTTAAACTTCGGCATTTCTTTCAAACTTTAGTAAATGAACTTGCTAGAGAATATATTGGTTCTCTTTTTATTTTTTATTTTTTTCAATCAGTTGTTCAAATTAATATTATTTTCAAGGAATCAGTATTTAAAGGAACATAATTATGATAGATAAAAGTTGTTAATTTTTTCAGCACGATAATTTAAAATTTAATCTTTAAAATGTTATTTTAAATGCAGAAACGATGCATAAACGGGAAACTGATAAATGAAACATTTAAAATTCTTTAGATGTGCAATTGACATTTCTAAAACCATAACTGATTTAAAGTTGGAATTAAACGTATATCGTATTCATATTTAGCAAATGAGTATTCACTTTTCTTTTAAAATTTTATAAGAAATAAAAAATAATGTATTTAATATTTAAGGAGTATTTTCATCAATATTTATATAATATTGCTTTTACCTATGAATCGGAAAATTATGATTTATTTATAATAAGTTTATTTCCAGATTATCATGTCTTAATAATGTTAATTTAATGCAGATATTAATTTAAAATAACTTATGTATAAATAACTTATATATTATAAGTATAACAGTATATCAATTTTTTAAACTATATATAGTCATATCAAATAATTCATTATTTTGTGTTCATATATTTTATAATCTAATTATTTTTTATAAATTACGACTGTGTTTATCTTACTATAAATCTCTGATACTGCTGTCTACATAGAAAAGGAATTGGAAAAATATTTTGAAATCCTCTTATAAGCCAGTCATTGGAGATTTCAACAAATCATGCATAATAATTTTCTTCTTTCTACCAGATTCTTTTTAATAATGATAACTTAAACATAAATATCAGCCATCTCATGAAAATTATCATATACAATTTTTAATAACTTCTAATTATTTTTTTCAAATTAAAAAATTTAAATTACACAATCATAAAATGGCCGTTTCTATTACAGTTTGCTATCACAATATTGTTTAATTATTTTCGGTAACCGAAAATCATTTGAAATCTTGTTGTAACTTAAGTGAACGAAAATTAAAGGTAATTATGCCTTGCTGTGATGTTCAGATTAATTCTGATAGATGGCGCCAGGAGTACTAGAGCCAACTGAAAGTCCTCTTGCAACTAATTCTACATGAATTCCTTAATAACTTTCATTAATAATTATTTATTTGAAAATAACTAAAGCTAAAAATTAAGAGATTTATTTTTGCTCTTTTAATTCATAAATGTGCTGAGGCATAAATTTGCAATATTTTCAAAAATGCTGGAAAAATAAAATAATATATTATTAGAATGCGATACCATCGTAATTTTGGATATTTTAATAAATTTGTGTAATAATGTAATAATAATTTATTGTAATAAGTGTAATAATAATTTATTAAAAATACTGTATAATATATATATTTTTAAGGAATACATAAATATACTTCCTTTATTTTTTTAGTTAAATTTCTCTTCAAATTTTTGATGACTGCCGTAATACTTTTCATATTGCATAAGATTTTTAAATTAGTTTTGATCAAAAAATAATTAACTACCAGTCCTACGCATTTATGCAAGAAAAATCAATTTTATGTAAAGTAATCTAAAATTTATAGTTACAAGTTTCTTTTTTTTAAAACTTAAAATCTTCATTTTGACGATTTTTTTTCTTTCGAAAAATATGCGCAGTTTCCTGTTACATTTTTATTTGTTGTGGTTAACTTGATATTTAATTACTGTAAAGATTTCCACATATATTTTTATTTTTTAATTTTTAAAATATAAGCAAAGAGGAAATGTATATCGAAGTTTAAGATCGAATTTATTGTTCATCAATAAATTCGAATTTAAGATTTTACTAAATGTAGTAATTTTTTAGTTATCTCTGTATAACTCGAAAATGAAGCTAAATGGATGACATTTGGTTTTAAATCTTTTCTCTAGAGTTGTAGATGAATGTAGTTTTTTTATTGCAAAAATTTCTCAAAGAAGTTCGTCTGTGTGTTCGTTAAAATGGGATAGAACAGGAGCATCTTTCAACGTCTCCTCCACTTCATGCTCATTACACTGTTTAAATAACTAAAGGGTGATAGTTACAGGCGCGTGAAGCAGTGTTGAGCGCGTTTGTAAATATGTATTTTAATGCAAAAATTCACAGCTACAGGTTAAATAGATGAAATTTGAAATATGTTTTTATCACTAAAATATGTATCTTTATAAAAAAAATTTACAAGTAAAAGATATTTAGAACATTCTTTTTTTTCTCCACTTTCCTACGAATGTAAACTTAAAATTGTGTTAGTATAAATATATGCCAAGAATTGGCGGTGAAAATCATCGCTGATTTTTCATAAATATGTTTTTTTGTAAAAAGAAAGAAAAAAAAAAGAGGGGAGAGACAGAAAATTTAACCTAATTTTTTTTCGTATCACTCAACTGAATAGTATCATGATTTAAAACAAATTGAAATATGAAGGATCTGTTTTATTTAAATAATAATAAAATAATTTCCATATACAATAAATTGGTAAACCAACGCAATTTTAAATCCCACTTCAATTTTAAAATTCAAATTTCTCGTTTTACTAACGTTTTGCCAAATGAGTTCATTAAATACCATGTATTTTTGTTTGAAATAAGGTCCAAATTTTGTAATTCGCATTATATTAATGTATTTTCGTTTCTTTAAAAGGGCACATTCATCCAGCCAACTATTTTTTTTTTCACAGTTTCTGTTAGTTGTTTAGTACAGTTAGTTGTTTTTAATTCTAAATATAATTTTCTTTGTAAAGTTCTTTTTGTCCTTGGAATTTACTTTCTTTTAGTTTTCTGTTTTGATACAACAAACTGTATATATGCTTGCAATTATTTTATGTTTATTAAATAAATCATTAATAATAAATCAAATTTATTATTATTTAATAACATAAATACAATAATGAATTATTACTTTTAGAAAAAGCTTTTCGTTCTTAAAGTTTCCTTCCTTTCAGATTTTTGGCAGCTCACATGAAATCGTTGTACATAGTTCTGAAACTTTTATTATAAAAATAATTATTATTTCGAAGCATACATGTAATAATAAATAGTTATTTTTGAAGTTAGAAAGGATTTTTCATCCTTAAAGTTTCATTTCTTTAGTTTCTTCACAGATGCGATAATTTTATTTTTGTTATAACAAAATTATTAATTATTAAAAATTATCATTTAATAACATAAATATAATAATAAATTATTATGTTTAGACTAAAAATTATTTTCCCCTTTAACATTTACTTGCTTTTAGTTTTCTGATCTGATAACTCACAAGAAATTAGTGTAAATATATATATGTGTGTGTGTGATGAATTTATTTTTTTTATTGAAATTCCAATGAGATAACCCTGTTAATTATTAGCTATTTAATCAGGAAAGTATCGAGCATATTTCATCTTTGAACTCGGAATATGATTTACTTTAAAAAGGAAACCTTGTGTTTGCCGTCATAACCACCCCACCGTGTCATCAAATACAGTCCTGCACAAATATTAATATAGGTGAATAATACTTTTAAAACTTCCCAAAAACAAAAGAAAAGAAAAATGCAAACATCCTATTGAAGTTGAGTGCATTAATACATATAGATATTACTTTAAATGTAAATATGTTATAATGTAATGAATTTGAAAAAAAATAGAGAGTTTTATAGAGCTTAGGAACTCTAACGGAAATTCGAATCTACTAAAATGATTTTAATTTTTAGAGATATATTGATTTTTTTATTCATTTTGATGCAGTGAATACTCAACTCCATAATAATTTTACAACTTTGATTTATAGCTATTTTTCAGAGTTATCAAAATCAAATATTATCAGTCTGGATCTGATCAAAGTCTTTTTTTCAGAGTTTGCACATTAATGTAGAAAGTATTTTTCATCCCGCGAGGAAAATTTATTAGATACTCTCTCTGATTATAAATATCAAAGGAATTTTTGTTTGAATACAATATCATTTTTCCGTCTTTTAAATAGAAAGGGTTATTAAAGCGGGATTTTTTTGTTTTGTTTGAATATTTAATTTTTAAAATCATTTTCCAGAAGCCGATGAGACGAAACGACATCAAATGTTTCGCTTCTTCTTTTTGGATTTTAATTTGAAAGTTTTAAATGTATTGACTGAAATTAAAATATGATGATATATATTTCAGCTAGTATGAATGTTATTTAAAATAAAACATTTATTTGAGGGCCTGTTGCTTAAAGTTACGTAAAAAAAACGATAATGATTTACCATTTTGAACTACATTTTTGTATTCATGTTATATTATATTTATATTATGGTTTATTTGTATTTATAAAAGAAATCTCCATAAGATTTCGATTAGCTACTTTTTATTTTCAAATTTCTTATTTAAAGTTTCTGTTCTTCTCAGAATTCAATCATATATGGTTGAAACCAATTTATATTCCCCACTGTTCCAACCGATTCATATTCTTCACTGAGTACTAAGTCACTCAACAAAAAAATAACTTATTGAACATAACTTATCGTTAAGAGTTTTACAGCCTCATATTCAACATACAGATTTTTAAATTTATTTTAGTTGGTTACTATAATTTGATGCAATTAAATTATGATGATTCAGCATACTCTGCACGAGTTCTAACTCTTTCAATACTGTAAAGTCCGGAACTCATGTTCTAATAAATAGTTGCGAGCTCTCAGGAAGGCTGGATACTAATGTGAAGTTCTTTCCTCATTTATTAAGTGCGATTGATTGAGTATCCGAGGCATATACTTTATTCATTAAAAATCGTTTTCCAAATAATTTCTAGAACAAGACAAAAAGTGCTCAAACATGCATTTGTTAAATTGCCATCAGCTAAGCGGGTTCTCTTTTGCATATCAATATCTTAAGAACACTGTACATCATTTAAGTTTTTGAAGGGGCAGTGAATTTTCTTTTTAATCTTTGAAAAAGATTCTTGGGTATTCCATTATTCTGAGGCACCTCAACTTTTATGAGCTTTGGAATGAAAAGGTTAAGAAATACTGACTCTTATTATATTCAATGTGGAAAATTATTTTAAATGTGGAAATTCAAAAGTTTATTTTGTTTTCCGAAATTAGTGTCGACATTTCCTATTGTGAGTATTTACTTTTTTTAATAGTATTTAGGTAGAGAAAAGATACTGTTTCATTTAAGTGGAAGAGGAAAAAATATGTAGTTAATCCAATTAATGTTTTCAATCGTGATTAATTTTCTAGTTCAATGACTAACTAAAAATAATTTTGACTATCATTTGTCAGATAATGAGAGATAAGTAATAACATTTCTCTATGGCACTATATTTTTACAATCTTCTATATTCGAAGTAATTTGTAAATTTTTGTTTTTTCTTAAGAAATTGTAAATTTGTAATTGTAATTTCTTAGAAAACTGATAAGTTTTCTTTTTATTTATTTTGAACATTTTATGCATTGGCAGAGGATTTTTGTTATAAGGTAAATTATGTATTTAAATATAAGAACTAAATGAACTTTCATTTTTTCTTTTTGTTTAAAATTTAATTTCTGATTTTACAATATAACTATAAATTATTTATTGATATAAAAAATTAAAAATTGAATAAAAATTCGATGTCTAGGTTTTGAAGTTTTAGATCTTTGTAACCGAAAAATACTTTTTTCTAGAATAATATATTTGTATACCTAATTATGATAATTGAAAAATCCCCAAAAGGTACATTTTAATGGAATTTATTATTTTGTTTTTTACACCGAAATCAAAGATATAAATAAAATCTTGATCAAAATACAAAGAGGGAAAACTCTTTCTGTGAGCTTAGGTGCTGAATAAAACTCAGAGTTATGTAGATGAAATTTTAATCCAAATTTTTGTTAACAAAATAGCAGATCTCATCGAATTATGAGACAAATCTTTCATATTCTTTTTTTTTCTTAAACGGTCATCCGTATACTGAATAGGTAAGCAGACTGTCTATTCTTGTGAGTTTGCTAATTAGATAACTCAGAAGTGGACAGTTTTTAGGAATGAAATATATGTCCAGTGCTTTCATAGCAAATATTAGATCAATAAACAGAGACATAGAAAATCCATTATCTACATTTTTATTTTATAAAATGACGAAGATAAGAACAAAGTTAGTCATTTTGTACACTATGTTGGTATTCCGCAAAATCGAATAAGTGACTATCACACCACGTTTATGTCCAGCAAAAACTATCGAACAAGGGATAACAGCACCACTTTGATATTCCTCCAATGCTATTGAGCAAGTGATGACCACATCGCGTTGGTATTTATTCTTTGAAAATATCGGGAAAATAAAGGGGATAGCACGCTGGTATTCTAAGAAAACTATTTACAGGTTGAATGATCTGAAGCAGTTCTAAAGGCACTATGAAGAATGAAAGAATCCTAATTAGACATATGTAGGGATAATGTTAGTATTAGAAAACACCTAATGGGAAACTAACTTTTTTTATAAAAAAAGTATGCAAAGAAAATCTATTTCACAAGGATTTTAAAATTAATGAAATTTTCCATGAGATAAAACAAATTTCTTTCCTGAATTTTTATTTCTTCTAGATAACTTATATGATACGTTCTTTTAAAGTTTTACTGCAATTTTTCTCAAAAGTAGTAACGCTGAACAAGGTAGATTAAGGAAAACTGCTCGTATGAAGAATAGCGTTTTTTCGAGAAACTTAATGGCGGTTAGCAGTGTATGTATAGGTTCAAACTAATGTAATTGATTCTGATCAATTACTTAACCAAAAAATATAATAATCAAAGAATATGATCAAAAATTGTTAAGAAAGTTCCCAACAGGCAATTTTATTTATAGTGAATCAAGTTTGTAAATAGGTTCTTTTATCAGATAGTTTCCTATTTTACTGTTTTGATGAAATTTTTATTACAGGTGATCTCTCATTATTTAAAAGGTATTCTGGATTTTATCTGAGGATTCTTATATTACAGCGCTCATTGATAAAATTTCTCAACCGTAATTTCACTCAAGTTCCTAAAAGATAATTTTATAGTTCACGGTAAAACAAAGAAAACAAAATTGTTGTCGTAGGTTCAAAATTTTAAATTATTGTAAATGGTGTAAAATTTTCCAGTTCCCTTGAAGCCATTGTTCATCTATTTGATTTTTCCATAATCAATAATTATTATATATCCAAACATTATAATAACTGCTGTTAAGCTTATTTAAATCTTAAAAGGTGAGAGTGTTTTGCTATTTCTATTAATTATTATGAGTAGTCTACTTTACTAAAATGAAATTAAGTAAATATTAATCATAACGCCAAAAAAGGAAAAAAAAATGTTAATCATAAGCATGTCTGTGATATTTTAATGGTTAGTCATATTTCTAGAATTCAGTCATGCAACTTAGGAGCAGGCATTAAAATATCAATATTCATTAAACTGAGATAAAAACAAGGCTTATATTTACGGAGTCATAAGTCGAAGAAGGATTCGATAAATTGAAAATACTAATTCCGCTGAAAGCTTTACATTTACTTCTTTTTTAAAACATTACTTTAATTATCTCGGCAGTAACATTGCATTCGCCGATACGCCAATAGAATGTATTTTAAATTTGTCTTTGTTTTCCAAATAGCAAAGTTCTCTAAAGTCCTCTTTTGAAAATTGCTTTTGACTCCGAAGTATCTCAGTAATTACCTGAAATTGCTTTTGATGATCGTAATATAAGACTCCATATTTTGTGGTTCATTAGACTTAAATATAAATACCACGGTAAGGAATATTTTACAAAAGAAAAGCGTAGACGACAGTAAAAGTAAATAAAAAGCAAGAGTTAGAATTTGATGGAGGGATCAACAATTTTTTCTAGCTTTAGACTCAAATATTTTCTCGCACCGACTTACTGAAGATAAAGATATTTTTTAGTTTATAAGAGCATTTGGGGATATAGCTTTAAAAAAGAAAATTCAAAATTTTCAATTATTCTACTTTAGAATGGAACAGTATGCATTGGGGGATTTTATTCTTAATCAAAAGCTTAGAATGCCGTAGAACATTCATAGTTTTAAGAAAGAATATTTTCACTGAAGCTTATGTAGGGTTGTTTATTTTTAAATGGTAACTTGTTTGTCTATTTTCAAAATGCGATGAAAATTGCGCGAGTCTGTTTAAGATAGATGACAATCGAAATGATATTATAAAAGAAAATATAAAATATCTATTTTCTTGAATTATAATCGTGCAATTTTATCTGCAGATTATCTTTCGGAGCTCATGATGAGGAAGACATATGAAATATCGAATGCGAATTCGAATACAAAAAGCTTTCAAGTTTAATGTTTTATTTACAATAAAGTAATTCTGTTATTTATTTTATATCTCTATATCAGATCAAATGCATTTTCTATTACTTTTCTCATAAGAATTCTAATCTTCTATTTATCGAATAAGATTAGAATTAATGTTCTAGTACGGCCATTATTTCAGATTACTTACTGTTCTAGTATTTCCATTATTTCAATTTAAGCTACTTTCCTAGGATTTATGTCAACATATGTCTTTCAATTATTGACGCTGAATTCATATTGGCATTCTCATTCAGCACATTGAAAAATAAATCCTCTTTGATCTCTGTTTCCAGAAGAATTTAATTTTTTTTTTGAAAAATAATATAATGCTTTTTAATTTGATCAATATTTAATTTATAGAAAAATGTAAGACAATTTAACATTTTTTATGAAAAATTATAACATCCTGAAATCAATTTAATATATAAAGAATATAAAAAGTAATGTAAAAAGAAATTTATATTTAAATCATAAAATCTAAATAAAAAGTTATTTTGAAAGATAAATCGTGGAAAAGCCTTATTATGTAGTTTGCATATTTTCTAACAATTTTAAAAAATTTCTATTCTGATGATACTCATGTCATTTGTTGTAATTTGTACCTCAAAATAAATCATTGAACATTGAATCAATGTTTTGAAGTACTATCTATCTTCTTTATACTTGTTCTTTTAGAATTTTTACCCTTTTTTATAAATCGAGGAATTGAAGTTGCTTAAAATACAGCACATACCTATTATGTTTTCAAGCAATTTTATAACGCATCATTTTTCTCATTCTATATATTTTAGTGAAAACTTTGTTGATAATAAAAATTAATCGATTCAAGTTTATTTTAAACTTATTGTGCAGGAATAAACTAATTTTGAAATCCAAATATAAATGAGTACATAACAAAATGAATGACGCCAGACGAAATATTAAATACTTTATTTAATGTGGTCTAATATGGCTAAATGTCACCCACAAAATGACTATTTTTGCATTGTTTCGTATTTTGTTGCTATTTGAATAAAAATTTATTAGTTTATGCTCTAAAATAACCATTTTCAATGTAACCACGTCATTTTAATGGTACTTTTAAGTCTAATGATTTACTCGAAGTCCAAATTATGCTTCTAATTTTGCTTCGACATCTTTAATAATATGATACTCTTCAAATTTCTTTTTACAAGATTTGATATATCATAAAATAGTGAATATAAAAAGTTCGATTCTATTCATATATGGTTTATTTTAGATGTAAAGGGAAGGATAGAGCATTATTTTCTCAAATAAAAAATGGTTTGGATTTAAAATCACCCAAATAGTCTCTTAAATGGTATAAAATACACAATTTAAGGTTAAAAGATGAGATTTCAGGGTGGGAGCTCATAATTATAAACTCGAGTCATATTGCTGTCTTTTTATAGTCAGAAAGGGGACATTAATCTATTCAAATGCCCCCTTGGTTTCAATATAATGGCGTGAGTAAATATAATTCCTCTTTTTTTAAAAATACTAAAATATATAAAGAAAAATATTTTTAAAACAGTACAACAGTAGTAATAAAATTAATGTCGTCATTACCTATCTTTATTTAGCTCAAATAAAGGCAACGAGAAGTTGATATAGAATAAAATATGTTTATGGAATTTTCTCAGCTACTTTTTATTTGATTAGGGATAAAGTAGTATTCTTCTTAGTAGAAAATTGTGTTCTAAATGCAGAGACTTCTAGCAAAATTCATTGTAAGTTCTTCGTAGCCTCAACAACCAATGCCATTTTTGGTGAAACTGAAGAAACTTGACAAATGATAGTTTACAAGCAATATATTTAAAAAAAATCAATTCCTACTTAGGTCAAGGACATTTATTTATTTATTTTAGTTACTTTTAAAAAAAAAATTATAAAAAAAAATTATTGAATATAAAGAAATTCTGCAAGAATTGAAGTGATTTCTGCAAGAATGAACTTGCATTCTTCACTTTTCACGAGAAAGATGTTGAAATCCTAGCATTTTACCGATTGAGCTTGTTGATTTCAATTTTCCTTACTAATTGCTAAATCTCTACTTAAAGTATTAAAAATTAATTAAATTCAATGAAGGAATTAATGCTTTAAGAAAATTGTTTCAACTTTAAGTGTCATTCACTACAAGTTTTAAAAAATGTATTTGAATTTGAGTGGGTGAATAAAAAGTATTTTTTAACGATTGAAAATTTGAACAAGATATGTAATATATCCAGTAAGGCTCCAGTTTTTTCCCCAACAGCAATCAGGTTAGGCATAGCATGATTTCGACAGATTACTTCAAACGATTCAGTTTATTTTCTTAGAATTTGTTGTATTTAAAATAAAACGTTTTTAATTAATCAATAATTTATATCCATTCTGAAGTACTTTTAAATTAAAAAAAAACAGAATGAAAGAAATAAGAAAAATTCTGATCAGCATTGCGTTACCCCAACTGGCGTAGGAAAATCAATTGGCGTTAAAAGTTCATGCATGATGGTTGACAACTATGTTTTCATTTAAATTAAAAGTTTAAAAATTATGTGTATTATACTGTTGTAGCTATCTCAAACTTAGATAAATAAAATAGACTTGATTTGATTTTAAAGAAACACGAACTTGATTTGCAGTTTTGTTTTACTTATATACAAGTTCAATTCTTAGCACAATTTGTCTTATTGCACGAAACTCCAAATTATCTGCTTTCTATTACTATTTTGTTCTATCTTACAGCTCTTTCTTTAAAACTAGTTAGCTTTGTTTAACATTTATTTGGAAAGCTAGTTACAATTTCTCTTGAAATACTCCGGAAAAAAAACTGTTATTTTCTCCTTATGTTTTCCAAGCAGAGTAGTGTCATGACATCAAGGATTGATGAGTTAATTAAGTGTTAATTAATAAAATTTCAGATAAATAATCAAATTTTGTAGAAGTTCATATTCCAAAGTTTTCTGTACAATTGAAAGAAAGTACTTGAATGAAATTTAATTGAAATTTTACGCTCCCATTTTGAAGGAAATGATGAATGATGTTTTTTTGAACTCATATGGAAAATTCAACTATAGAATATTTTGCAAATCAAAGGCATTGAAAAATCTTCAAGATGACGAACATCGATATTATCCCTGGTTCAGTTCAGGGATCTAATTGACATAAACTCTGGTTGAGTTCAAAGACCTTCCAATAAGCAAAGCCCCAATTATTTAAAAAACTTAAACTGCATTTGTTAATGGAATCAGTTTGAGAATATTAATGCTGCTTGTGATTACGTTTCTCAGTTAATTAATAATATAACCTAAAAAGTTGATGTGAGCGAAGGATATTGTTTCAGTTTAAGAAATTTTGATTGTTAATCAAATATTTATTAAAGCCTGTATTTATAAGTAAATTATCTCATCATTTCTATTATACTTTAGAGTTCTAGGTTTAACTAGGAGATCACGTGAATTCCTCAAATCACTGAATTCAGAGGCTTCACTTATTAATTGTATAAGTATTAAAGGAATTTACTAAGCAGTAATATAATCTTAATTTAAAAACATTCTATAAATAAGAAAAATGGGTATTTGATTATTATTATTCAAGTATATAAGTAATATTCAAACATTTAAGAATTTTTTTATGAAATATCAAATTTAAAATGTTAACAGTGTAAGTTTAATCGTGCGCGGTACAAAAATTTTTTCAAAGTGAGCACAAAAGCTTTGGAATCGATAATTAATTATTTATCATGAGAACTTTATCGAATAAATTAAAATTACTTTCATAATTTCCTACTAAGGAGAAATATGACTTTTAAATGACTTACAGAATATTTCTTAAAAATTTATTATGAAAAAAAAATATTAGACTCCTTAGACAGAAGCCCTAAAACCAGTTTAATAATGTAAAATCCTAAAATAGCGTTTTGAAGTTATTAGAGTGAGTGATAAATAGGAAATTACATTCCATCTTTTCATCTGCTTCAAAGAAATTACTTGCGAAAAAAATTATAAAGGTATTTCTATAGCCATAATGTTGTTTATGCTCATTTCCCCTCATTAAAAATTAATCTATTCATCACAAGTGTGGGTGACACAAAGAACCAAAGACGGGTGTCACAAAAAGTATATGCAAATTATCTATGGCTTTAATAGAAAACAAATAAATTAAATTCATTGATGAGAAGCCTGTATAGTGTAGCCGTGGACTGTTTATCATAGCTGCATGCTAAAGAAATACTGCATCAGTATTTATCAAGTTTTATACAGTTTGTTTGTGACGCCAAGACGAGGTTTTTTTTAACTATACGGTTATTATTACATATAAGGGTAAAATATGTTATGGTATATACTATAGAACTTAATCAAATTTTAATGAATTTGTTTGATGAGTGCCATCGGTGATAATTTAGAGCTCAATGGAGTACCGACCACCTGTGATTCTCATTGCAAATATATTAAAATTCCCACAAAACTTGCTAAAGAGCATGGCACGAATTAAAAGTAATATTGGGAAAGACTGAAGCTTTGAAAATATTTTATAAAATAAGTTGCCAAAAATATTCAAAGGACTGAGAATTAAGACTGCAAAAATTTATACTAAGAAATGGTAACATATTGTAATTACTATATTAACTCACTCTTTTTGAAGTTTTTCAATACGATATATCACTTTGTACAAGAACAATTAGGCTTAGATTTTATGCAAAATGAGACTATTTTTGTATGTTTCATCATTCATTTCTTTATAACGCTATTATATAAACAATAGTAAAATTTAAAAAATATATAAGTATTGACATTCGTTTAAATTATGCATTTTTAGAAGTCTAGGCTTACCGGTCATCTGTAGTTGACACAGCCTCAATGCCAAATCAAGTGCCGTTTATTGGTGATCTCCCATGGCATTGAATTTAAAGGGAACAAATTGAATAGTTGGTTAATAATATCAACTTAATTTCAGTAATTATAAAGTTACTAGTATTAACTTAAGACATATTATAAGGCAACTTTAGTAGTTCTGAAGGGAATACATTTAATAATTCAAAAGTCTATATTTACATGCGAGTTAATTATGAAAACCTTAATACATTATTATTAATTCGGGTTTTTATTCAATTAAAATCGTTAAAAAGGTTTAAGATAATAATATATATTTTAATAAAGTTCATAGTCTTGAGATTATATGTCTATTAAATTGCATCTGAATATAATTTTGTCTTTTAAAGGAGGAAATCTCGGGCTAATAAGAAGAGATTATAAAAAAAAATCTACTATTACATCAGATACAATTAAGCCTCTTTTCTTTTCTTATTGTACCAGAATGCTAAATCACCTAAATCGTATGTTCATGAGGAAACAAATTGAGAATATATTCTGCATCAGCAATAGATAGATGTTTATTCATTATTTCTTGTATCATATGCAATTTTGATTTTACATTCTACTTCAGTAGTATAACAATTCATTCGTTTCTTTATTTATATTGATTAAAAAGAAATTCAAATAAACATTTCATTTCATAGAAGAGTGAAGTTCTCCATGCTTTCTACCATGCAAATAAGTAATCATCAATGAAAGTATGAACCTATTTGAATAAATAGAAAGCTCATCATGCCAGTCTGCTATGACTTTTTAAATCTGCAGTCATGATATATTTCTAAGATTATTTCTTTGTTTAGATTCATATTAATATATAAGATTGAACATTTCTTTTATTTAGTTAAGGATATCTCAATCTCTTTTCAGTGTAGGGAAAAGAATAAATTACAAATTTTTTACCTTAACTTTGAAAAGCCATGATGATACTTTTCATATCCGAAGATTGTTACTAAAGGATGAATTTCGAAAGCTATATTTCAATCAATCAGGGAATATGAATCCATTAAAAAATGAGAGCTTATTAGGAAAAAAAGAATGAAATCTAAGATCATTTATATGAAAGGATTGTATCACACAATGAAAGAAATGATTTATTCTATATTCTTAATGAAAATAGGATTAAATATTTGATATTAGGTGTTTGAGTATGAAATATGTGAAAAGCTAAAGAATTCATATCAAAAGTATTTTTTTGGGTGATTTTTACTTTTAAAATAGTTAACATGCTGATATTTTTTTCAGGCAAATAAAGTTTATTTACACTTTTGTTGCAGAAAGGCTTAGAAATATATATTTGAATTGCGACCTTACATTGCAAATAAACCTTTTTTCAAAAAAAAAAAATATGCTTTGCTTTAAATGCTTTATGTCAAATATTTGCCTTTCAAAAATAATATGAGGGAATGATCTTACGTCACGAAACACACATGCTTTTCTTTTCTATTTCATAGAATTCTATTCTATTGATAGAAGTTTCACATTTTTTTCAACATATGAAAGCACGGTGAACGATTGTTAAGAGTGAAAATTTTTAATTATATAACATAATATTTTGAATTCTGGAAAAATCATACAACTCTTAATGCTCTAAAATCACGACTCATCTTTATTTATTTGTAGCTTTTTATTGCCATAAAAATTATTATTACTGAAAGGATCTTTTGCGAATTTAAAATATAAAATTATAAGTTAAACATTCTCTTGGATTATAATTTTGTTTAATAATTAAGTTGGAATCATTTGTGTTATTTGATTATAAGATGAATGCTTTTGATAGCTATATCTTAACCGATTCTTTTCACATTTATTTGTATTTAATATTTTATTTAGTGTATTCTAAATCAGAGATCTTGAATTCATTTGTTTTGATATCTAAATATAAGTTCACCCCTACACCAATTGTATCAATTTATTATTCATTGTTTCATGGTATTTAAAGATGCAGCATTAATTTGAGATAATTCTTGTGACAATTACTAAGGAAAACTTTTGTATACTAAAATATGCCTATTATCTTTATTATGAATTGAGAGGAGATTCAATTTCAAAGTTATATAATAAAATTTTTAAAGATGCGGATTAATTAAAATTTTAAATCACCATCATTGATAACGATGTTTGATCTTGAAAAAGAAAAATGAAGTGTTTCATGAATTTCCATCTTAAAGTCTTTCAGTTTTAAAATAATTTTTCTTAACTTTCCTGTGGATAACTTGAGACCTCCAATCTCAAACAAGAAAAGTTATTTACAAGTTAGAATTGTCGCTACGTACAATGCCATATTTATAACTAAAAAATTAAGCAGAATGTTGTATGATTTGAAACTAATTCATTCGAAGATAATTAATTCAAATATTTAAGTAAATTAAGGTATTTAAAATATTCTTTTAACTATTAGTTAAGTTAATTATCAGGAATCGAGGTTTCGATAACGTTACTGAATACTTTATTGTCAAATAGAAGAATTCTAATTCATTTTTTTACTTATTTATTTCCCAATATCATATTTCAGTTTATTCAGATTTCCAGGTAATTTCCTGGGTAAAAAATTATAGTCATTTAAGGAATTTATGTACAATTTTAAAATAAAAATTTCATTGTAATTACACGTTTATTAATTGGACGTGCAATCTTGGAAAAATAGCAATTAGAATAGTTTGATCAGTAGGAATTTATGATTCTAATGGTTTTGTTTTATGATATTGATGGATTACAATCATTTGCTCAGATATGATAATCTCTAGATTTTGGTGGAGCTCGATATTTGAGGTATATTCGAATAGTAAAAGGAATAATTTATATCTGATAACAAGAAAACTAGTAAGAACGTTCCGATTTTGTACGCATATTTATTTATTCTTCATACATTATTTAAAATGTATGTTTTATAGTTAAAAAGATAAAACTTTTCATTGATTTTTTTCCTTCATTTCCTAGAGATTTTAAATTTTGCATATGCATGTATGCTTGTTGAAAATACTTCAATTTTTAAGAATTTAATTATTAGTTATATATAAATTTTATTAATGAGAAAGAAATTAAGATTATTTTTTTAACTCCTCAGAATGTTGAACTTAAAGATTTACAGCATGTTTTGTGATTTTTTTTTAGTTGATCATGTATTTTTATTATTTGATCATGTCAACTTGTATCCCTCTTATGTACAGTATATAGGATGTTCTTGGTTAGAATTACTGATAAAAACATAGTATATAGCAAAAATTTGATAATATATTTGTAGAGCATGATGAATCGTGATTTGAAAATAATAAACAAAGTAATGCTTCTTTTATATTTAATTAATACGATGGCCTCATTATCCCCTTGTTTTAACTGACTTTTTATAATTAAAACGCATGTTTCTTTCTTATTTGTGAAGAACGTTTAAACGTTGACTTTTTGTCTGATGTAACTTCTTTTTTTATTTAATTTTTTCTCATTATTTTAAAATAAAATAAAAATTTTTTTAATTAGATGTTTTGTTTCTACTTGGAGGAAAATACAGAATTCATGAATGAAGAAAAAACTGATAATTCATTATATTAATAATTTTGCTCAAATTGAAGCCAAAAACTGGACGGCAGTGAAAGTCTCTAAACATTGGTTCCCATTTTCGTTTTAATTGGGTATTTCACAAAAAATAAATGAATATAAATTACGGTTTCGCTATTTTATTTTTCTTTCCCTAGGATTCTTGGAAATATTGATTAAAATACTAAGTTTGGGGGAAAAATTTGAAATTTGGTATTCATTTCGAAATACTTACCTATTCAATTTTATGCAGTTCATGAAATAATAATTATATTACATAAATTATTATTGTAATTTGTTATTTGAAAGCAGAAATGAATGTTTAGATTTAAACGAAAATTATAATTTAAAACATGGATTAGATAATGGAATATATTTATATATATACATATATTCCATTATAATTATATCACGATAAAGAAGTAATTAATTTTTAATAAGTGATAATAATTTAATTGCAAATAATTTTGTTTTGAATTTTGGTGCGAAAACCATGAATATGAATGATTTTAACCTGCTTATAAACTCAAAATATCTAACAAAAATTATTTAAAAAAATATTTCTTACCAACTGCTGTATCCACGTATTTGTTAGTACTAATACGTTGAATTTATGTAAGAGAAAGCATCATAAATATAGTCATAAATATAGCATCATAAATACACTTAATACAATTTTTCAGTTTTTATATTTGATAAGATCCTCAGCCCTACTTTAACAGTAATATTAATATTAATTCCGTATAAACAATCATTCTTTAATAGTATGGTTTACTGAATGTTTATAATGCTTATTTGAAGGATCAGATTTATAATTAAAAAATATGTTTCTAAATGGATAGCATTCAGTCTTTAAGAAACTTTAACAGATGTATGTTTAACTTAAGTATAAATGTCAATAAAAGAAAACTAAGCGAATCTTTGGTTTTAGTAATACTTCCTAGGTTTAATAATAGATATAATTTTCTTAATATTAACTGGTATTTAAAAATAGAATTTCAATAATTACTAAATTTAAGTTCATAATTTTCAAGAAACAAGATGCAACAGACACATAAATACGTTCAAAAACGTGTAAAAATAAACATATTTTTGAAAATATATTTCACTTTTTATTGAGTTAAAAAAATTTGTTATTTTTGCTGAAGCAAAAGAATATGCTAAAGGTACATTTAAAATTTGAAAGAGCAAGAATATGAGACAACATTAACGCAGACCCTAAAAAATAATAACATAATTTATTATCGTATAATTAAATGTACAAAAAAAAGTGAAAATATCCGATGGAAAAAAAACTGAACTTCAAAATTTTTTTATAAGCGACAATAAATTATTGAACAAACTGAAATCTCAACTATGTAAATAATTATAATTCAAACAAAGAGTTTACTCACACAAACAAACAGAATCTCTCCTGACTCAAAGTAACTAACAACACAATGCAAAGGCAAACTTCAGTAAATCGAAATTATTCCTTTCACGGTGATTCAAAACAAGTACTGAGATTCAAAACGTAATGATTTCTCTCAATTTCCAGAACTGAGAAAAGAGCGATCGTTATTCTTAAGTCAATACTGTAATATGCAAAAGGAACAAAGAATGACTCTCGAAACAATGAATAAAGATTTAATGCCGCCTTTTAAGATTATTTTTTTATGAAGACTTCAACCCACTTAGGAGTAAGGAAGTAAATCCTGCACAACTGCGATCTCCCTCATCGTTTGCTGCCTTCTTTTTGCTGCCTTATTCTTGACTCAAGATAAATGATTTGCGGTTAGTTTTAAAGCGAGGATGTGATTTTGTTTGCCAAAGAAACGGAGATTCATTGCATTTTAATTATTTGTCTTTCCAATGAGTTTTGATTGTTTCTTATTTTAATGTGAGAGAGTTTCATTTGTACGGATTTGTTAGAAACTTTATTAAAAGGGTTAAAGACTAAGATTAAATGATTTTGTAAAGTAAACTTCAGTATTTAATATATCATTCGTATAAACAGGTATGCAGTTCAGATTTTATATTTCTTATTTTTATTTTCTGGCTGATCAAGCTACTTTTTTTATCTTTCGATAGTTAAAACTTTATTGTATTTTGAATGTTAATTTGCAATTTGAATTTAGTGTGGATTTCCTTGTTATTAAAATAATACACTTATGAAATATATTATTTTATGTATCAAATTGTTTGTATTTAAAATAATATTTATATGATATATTAATTTTTCATTCAATTTGTTTTAATGCTTCAAATTTACAGCATTATGTGTATGAATCATTAATTCTTTTTATCTGTAATTAATTCTGATAATTTTTTATGAGGTAACCAAGTATACGTGACCTTTTCGTTGTTTGCCATTTTATTTCATATCATACATTTCTTGCAAGACATGAAATTTTTTGAATACTATGAGTGCATTATCATTTATCTTTTGATATAGTTATAATTTGAAGTTATTTAAGCAATTTGAAAAATGAAATATTTTACTTCAGTCATTGTCTTTAAATTTCTATAATGCATTTGGAATTATTTTCCTGAGTTATTCTCACTTTAATCTATTTTAAATATATTTTCATTGTTCATCATATTAGAAAAAATATAAGTGAAAAATATTTATGAAATGATAATTTCAATATATTTTATAACATTTTGTCTTTGGTAAGCTTAGTTAAGAAATGATTTGATAACTTTCTTTACAAATTAAATTTTTTTGTTTAAATTTTACTTTGGTTTCGGACTCACTCAAACATTTTAATATGAACTGTTTTTCTTTCTCTGCCCCTCACCGCTCATTGTAAGGAAACATTTTGAGCAATATCAATACCGAAATTTCTTAGTTAAAACTTCTGAAGGAAAAAACTTCTGTCCTTTCACTCTAATGTAGTGATGTAAGCAGATGTAATTTTATCATCACTTATCATATTTGCCAATTATGATTCTCGCTTAAAAATTAATTCATGCATAAAAAAGTGAAATGATAAATAATGAGCAATTTGGCAGGCTTTGAGGTAATTATAAAAAAAAGTTAAATTTTCAGATAATATAAAAAGTCAATAACTAATGGAAATTCAAAACTCTTAATTTGAAATTTTTTTATACATCAGGTACTGCAAACACGAAATAGATGATGATAATGAGTCAAATTATCAGAAGCAAATATACTTTTGATATACTAAGATTAATTAGAAAATATAAAATTGGCCAAAATATACAAGTAAGAAAAAACTCGTTCTCTTGATTTTTCTGATATCCTTGAATCCAAAAAATATATTTTTAGAATTAAGCTACTGTGTTTTACAATAACTCAAAAATGCATTAAAATAAAGTGAGGGAATTTAGCATATGCTCTTAACATATTATTTGTTGAATTCAAACAAAATTTGAATCCATTAAAAAGGGAAAACATCCAGTGAAATTCTGTCTGTTCTTATGTCCATGAATGCAATAAATCAGAAGCGCAAAAAAGTATGAAGTCGAAATTTTCTATACAGAGTTATATACAATTTTTTGGTCAGGCTAGAGACAGGCGTTGGTTTCTACATTCCTGTGTATGTAAAAATAAAAATTCAAAAACGAAACAATCGATAAGTAAATATGATTTGATAATGATAAATAAATATGATTTTAGATAAATAAATATAATTTGGCATGCTATTTTTTCAAATTAATTTTAGATTAAATCAGTTAAGTTAACTTTTTAGCTTTCTTCCTTATTTTACTAAGCGCCAAGCATCCCATAACGCTTCTCTCTATGGGGAAATTGGGAGTTGGGAGATGGGAACTTCCGCACATTTTTTAACAGGCAGCGGGCCCTGCTTCTCTCTGCCTTTATTATCCTGTCTCTCACTACCCTATTATAGGAGAATAGAGATGAGAATGGTGAATTTTTAAGAATACACGAAAAAATAAAAGAAAAAAAATAGAAATTTTTTTTTTAAAAAGAGAGAGTTTTCTGATATTTTCTATCAAAGCTCTGTACGAAACGCTTGATAATTGATCGAAGGGAATCAATTAGAATAATATCGTTTAAAAATTCCATTAAGCAAATAGAAAATATAAATATTTAATCATTTAGAAATAATTTCTTATTTTATACAATTTAGAAGACTCGTAGTCTCTATTATTAATTTATAAAGAATTTCTCTAAGCATAATCTGTTTAGATTTTATTCATTTTTATTTTAAAATTTAGTAGCTAATTTCGTAACAGAGATTATGTAACTTTTTTACTGCGATAAGTTGCAAGCCTTATCAATTGTTAGTTTAAACCTGCATTTTTCTCTTGTAATCACCCCCGAATTGACCATTTGAAATGTTTGATATAAGCCTTTCATTTTATAAAATATTACTTTGCTGCGTTTAAAAGAAACCCTTTAAAAAACGATGCTTTTAACTATCCAACAAGAAATATTTAATTTCATAAATTATTATATTAAAGAGGGAAATAATTTCTATGTATTTTTTAATGAATTTAATTAAAGTGAATGATCTCTATTAATTATTCCCTACCATTTTTTTAAAAAAACTTTTCAGTTATATAAAATTTTTTAATGGTTCTTTAATAAAATGAATTAATTATATTCATAAGTATTCTGCAAAGCTGTGAAATACGTAATATGTATATAGGGGTTTCATTTGTTTTTAATTTCCTGATAAATGCAAAGTTAATTAGAAAGAGTCAAATTTCCATATTCACTTGATCTGAATCAAAGAGCAGGATTTGATTTCATTCCTGAACGTTTCGATAGAAATAAAAAAAAAATTAGCAGAATTTGCGTGAATGTACATACATGTTTAATTCAGAATAAAGGAAACACACATTCTATTTAACAAATATATGTACAAAAAATATTTATCGAAATATTATACATTTATGTGATTAACGAGAAAACATAGTGAAAGTAATTCGATATAACATACCGTTTACTATGGTTTTAAAGACAATTCTATAAATCTCTTTATCCATGAAATTCGAGGAAAAGATTACTTTTGTTTGAATTTTCAAGAGTTTTCTTTGAAATGGTGAAGAAATTCCAGGAAAATCTATTATTGTTAACAGGTTCATAATCTATGCTTTCAAGAAATAGCTAAAAAGGATAAGTTAACGCTGAGCTGTATTAAATTTCTATTTCAACAAAACTAGCGGTCCAGTTCTTAGAGTTTTTAACTGCATTATATTTATAAAGTAATATGAAGAAAGTATATGGTTTTAATACAGACAGTATAACATTTAGTAACTGTAAGAAAATAAGAACTCCTCTATGGTTTTCCGAATTCTCTCCTCCTTACAAACTTTTAAAAAAGAAGCGCTGGAAGAAAAGGGGGATAAAAAAAGAACAACTCTTCCAAGATCTCTTTCACTCCGTCGCCATGGAAACACAGGTAACCGAAATGCTAGCTCTGAAGCAGCAGTTCGAAAGTCACGCCCTTTCTCCGAATGGGTCCGCCACTCAGAGTTCCTTGTTTCTGTGGAGACCGACGTCAGTCAGGAGAAATTCGAATCTCATTGGTCAATGTGGGCGAGGCTTTTGAAGAAATCAGAAGAATTCTACAAGATCATCGGATGTGTTTGGTATTTCTTAAAGGGTCCCATAAATTAACATTTGTGCTCTCCTTCGTTAATGAGATACTCGTCTAAATCGATTGAATTCGATGCTCCCCCTGTTAGCGAAAAGTGATGTCCTTTCTAATTCAGTTTGCTTTTCCCAATATACTGTTTCATCAACATGTTTTTCAAAAAACATACAAGGAGATGCTAAGTATAATTTGTTTTTAAAAACAGCTACAAATAGGAAAACAAATATATCAATTTCTCAATTCCATTAAATACGAGAAGTAAATACTTGAGTTGAGTTTTTATTTTTGAGCTCGGAAGGCTGCATTGTAATTATATTATCTAATGACAGAGGATGTAAAGTTGAAAAACAATTAAGATTTAAGTAAATTGTTTATTTAATTAAGAATTGTATAGGAAAAAAATATATCAGATACAATCAGAAATAAGTAAATTATTTTTTACTGAAAAATGTTCTAATAATTATATTTTGCCTTTTTAAGTTTCAATATATATATCTGAAAAATTACTAAGTTTCATTTTTGTCTTTCGATTTTATCAAATATTCTTGACAAAGAAAATTTTAATAATGTTCTACATTCCTCTGCTAAAATATATCGAATTATGAAACTTTCAATTCTGTGACGTATGATTCTGTGACATTTAATTAACAATCGTTTCTTAGAATATAGGCATTATGTTCACTGTCTTTTCATTTTATTAATTGAAGAAGGCTTCCATATTTTGAACATTTTACTAAGAAATTAAAAAATTTTATTTTATAGAAAAAAATATTAAATGCTCAAATGTTGGAGGAATGATAAATTTTACTTTTATAACAGATGAAAAATATCAAAATTCTCCATAATGATATAACTTTTTAAAAGCTTTCAAAAATTCCAACAATAATTCAGAATTTAAAGGATGACTGAAAATATTGAAAATAGAAGAGAATTGTACTAGTCAAAGCCCAGTATTATTATTTCCTCTCCACATTTAAATGGAAACATTATAATAATGAAAATATTAAAACAGTTCACTATTGTGCGGAGTGGAAACATTTGAACTCTACAGATTTACCATGCTCCCAAAAGTTATTTAGTGCAATTTATAACAAATCACATGACTTTTAGAAAATGATGACTTGCTGCGTGTTAAATTAAATAAAAGCATGGACTGAGCAGAACAGTTTCATCTGTAATAGAATTTAAAATAATTACTATCTTGACAATAACATAACATTTGATACAGGAAAATGAAGTCTAGACTGATTTAAAGTTTGTAGAAAAGCGTTTAACTTAATGCCTGTCTAACCAGATGAAAAAGCCCTATGAAGGCTAAGATGATATATTTAGCTGTATAAAATCCCGTTTCAAAAAATAAGAAACAATCAAAAGATGAGGAAACGCCTGAAACGGTAACACACTCTTTAGACACCCGCATGATACCAACAGAACGATTTTTGGTCTCCGTAGTTAGATTTACCTACAAGACGTATATTCAGTAGTAACAACTTTCGAACCTAGAGTCCTTTGATTGCGATGTTAAAACTTTATCACAAGACTATACATCCTGCTTAGAAAATTTATTGTTACTTTTATACAATTAAGACATTTGGGGATTTTGCTAGTGTAAAGGTGATTATTTTTGAAATCAAACTAACAATTTGGTTTTTGTAATCGAAAATTAATAAGTATTTTAATCAAAGTTATCTTTGTAAAGAGATTAAGAAATCCCGGATACCGCAAATCCTAACTGAAGCTACTGTGGAGATGATGTTGGTCGTTTTGGGTTTCTAATTTTTGATAATACTTCCAGCAGTTATGGAACATTAGAATGAGACATTTTCATTTTAAAATGCTCACAATTGCATAAAATGCATCTACAACTATTATGTAATTCTGAATTCTAGAGTAAGACCTGATATTAATAAATTCACCATTAATTATTTATTAGTATTATGTCATAAAAGGGGTTTTAATATGACTATAAATGATTTTAATGATCTACTAAACTACTTTTTATTTTATTTATGATATAGTCCATATTAATGCCCATTTTTTGAGTCTGAGCATTGATTTTTGCTCTCTTTCTTGACCTAGACTCAAGATTATGGTATATCTGATTAAGTGAGTGAAATAAGAAACTAATAACGTAACAAGTATTTAATAAATCAATTTTTTGATTTTAATGAGAAAAATAGTTTTAATAATAATAAATAAATAAATTTACCTTTATAAAAAATGGCTTTTTAAAAAAATTCTTTCGAAATAGAAATACAAAATACGGAGAATATTCAATCATTGAAGAAGAAACAGGCTTAGAATTGAATATGAAACTAGGAAAGAACGAATATAAATAAAAAAATAACCTAATCCGCATTAGAGAATTTTCTCTCAAATTAACGCAGTAAAAAAAATATCTGTTTCAAGCCAATTTACGCCAAAAAAATCTAAATTTCGATAAAAAAAACTTAACTGTTTAGCAAAATTTACCCAACAAAATCCCGATTTTTGTCTACACTTACCTTTTTTACCCAACTTTTTTCAAAAAAAACAAAATCCCAATTTTTAGCCACACTTACCATTAAAAAAAGGCTTGCAGAATGCGGAGAATTTACTATTCTGTTTAACGATTTTTTTTCACAATGGCATGTAATTTTCGATTGATTATTTTGATCATTGAAGAGAATGCTCTAGAACCGGATATGTAATTATTAAAGAATGAATAAAATAAAAACTTTTTATGATAAATAGTTTTTATTTCCATCACTTTAAGAACCATGGGAAACTATGCATTTTACTATTGTTCATGCAAAATATTAACGAGGCATGCAATATTCCAGTAATCAAATATCCCAATTTCTGCATTTTACAGGAGTTAATGAGCACTGCGAATTATTTCCAATTGCGAAACTACTTCCTCTAATAAAGAGCTTGCTTCACTTGTTGCAAGATCAGAGGGGAAAAAATTGGTTGTAGGGAATACCGAAATATGATATTTGGAAAGTAATTCGATACTAGAAGGGACCTGAGAACTCACGGTTGATTTGGATGGAGCACCCATGAGTGAGTTTTCCCCCGTGATGGGAAGTTTTGAATGGGAGGGGATATTCCCGAGCCACGCGCATAACCTGTGTGCATGCAAACTGGATGAAATCTGTTCTGACTAGACAAGCGCAGGCTACGCTTCACTTCACTTAGGAGAAATGGTATAATTATTTTTTATTA
Source organism: Argiope trifasciata (assembly GCA_026543055.1). Classification (NCBI taxonomy): domain Eukaryota; kingdom Metazoa; phylum Arthropoda; class Arachnida; order Araneae; family Araneidae; genus Argiope; species Argiope trifasciata. Next base: position 930,380 of record JAPMOQ010044403.1, read on the forward strand.
GGAAAATTTGTGACCCTAGTGGTGAAAACATTATGTTCAGAACTTTTCTATATATGTATAATCATGCATAGTAACGGTTATAAAGATGATTGAATAAATATAATTATTTAATGTTAGGAAAATTTGTGAACGAATATATAGGAAATACTATGTTCGTACACTTCTCTCTCTCTATCTCATATAATATAAATATAGTATGAATTTATGGCTGATAACATTTATAAAAGTGAATATCTTATAAAACAAATATAATATATAATTCTTTTATATTATTAAAACTTGTGAATAGAAGTAATATTTTAACATTTAATTTAATCCTAATTAATTTCTAAATTTTTCTTTAAATTCAGTACATACTAAACTTCATTCTAAAATGTTTTCTTATTTCTTGATCCAATTCCATCTTTTTTTATTTGATTAATACAACAGAAACTCTGTAAAATTGCTAGCAAAGACAAATTCCTACATTCCTAATGAAAGGATAAAAATTTGTAAATCTAACACATTTTTAAAAGATCCCTATAATTCCCTTACCTGAATCGGCATGTGCACAGCAAAACCTATCAAAACCCCGCAGTATATATTCATGAGAATAGATATTTCATTAGCTTTTTTCGCTTCTGTGTTGATGTGTCTGTCTCTTCGGCTCATACATAAATTTCCTCCCGGGAAGGAATAAAGGCTAAGTTTGAAAATTCAAAGTTTCTCTGTCTTCGGCCACGAACACGTTCATGTATGTAATGATTATAAAGATGTCTGATTATATGTATTTAAAGTCTTATATAATTAAGGTGATTATAAATCATAGTTATACCTGAGTTTACGTGGTCAATGAATTTAGATTTTTAGTTCTTTTTAATTTTTTTTCATTATTTCATTTTAAAGATAAACTTTTGTCTAGCATTTATTTTCATACCTCTATTTTTTAATTGGCAGAAGAGTTATTATGAAAAATATCCTCTGATTGATATTCTGTAATAAACATATACAGTTGAATCCGGTTAATTGGACCACCGGGTAATCGGACCGAATCTTAAAGAATCAAAACCAATCCTATGTACATAAGCCTAATATTATTCGCTTATTTGAACCAAAATTCCGTTTAAACGGACCAAAGAACGTGGCAGGGAAGATGAAAAAGAAGTCACAAGTCACCTGTGTACAGCAGGAAGTCCGAAAGGGAAACGAACCAGTGAGAGGTGAGCAAGCTATTTGTTTCTTAGAACGGGCAGCTCGGTAGTAAGTTCTTCAAACGTTGACTTGAATTTGATAAGAACTTTTTTTTTATTGTGCTTCGCATGCTGAGTATCGTGTAGATCGTTTCGAAGAATTTGTTTGTAAATTTATTTTTCAATGAATAAAGTTCATAGGCAACAGTAGTTCTTGTTTGTATGTCGTGTGCCGCACTATAAAGATCATAATGACATTTTAATATGCTACGTATAGAACGTCTCGTCTTGTAACATTGGGCATGTTCGTGCAATCGGACCAGCCGGTTATTAGGACCAAAATGATCGCATCCCGATGTGGTCCGATTAACCGGAATCGACTGTATATATATATATATATATATATATAAACTAAAAAATTGGGAAACAATAAGATATATTATATACAGAAAATAGGAAAAAATATAGAGTGAATAAAAATAGAATGCTATAAAAACGTCATCAGTTTCCTCCCCCCCCCACCAAACAAATTGCTTAAAATAACCCTTCCCCTCTTACTTATCTGGAAAAAATTTCAAGAAAATTCCCATTTCGAACATAAAAAAAAGACTACATGTTTTTACAATATAGTTTTTTCTTTATTATTCTTGCTGGGAATATATCACTATGATTTCTTGCCATATATGTATATCATGTCTTAAACATAGAACTGAAGTTTCCTCCTTTCAGCTAAACAGTCAATAAATGCTCCCTAATCCTCATTATTTTCCATTATTATTACTTAAACACATGCATAGTTTCCTTTTAAAATTAATGAAAGTTGAATATTAATTTTTTTCTTTTAAAAATATACTTGTTATTTTGGGCAGTGCCTTAGTATAAAGCTAATTATATTACTCCTATGTATTTGATTCATTCAGATTTACAAAGGGCCATATCTTATTTTTCTTCTATTTTATGTATTTGTCAATTTTAGGGTCGTGTCAAGGAGTTCTTGAACTCAAGGTTATTAACGTCCGGGTATAACTGGTGAATAGAATAGTAGCATGGCAAAAAAATTAATTAGAAAATGGTTGTGCTTAGTAAAATACTTAGGAGATTTTACTTAGGATATTAACTTATTACTAATAATTTAAAAAATGAAATGTGAAAAAGAGAGAAAGACAGAAAATAAATTGCACAAATATATTTTTTAGAAATTGGGTAGTTGATGAATTCAATTTATTTGTATTTATTATCTTTAAAAGCAGATTCAATTGAAAAATAAGTATTTAAAAAAATGAAAAAAAAATTCTTTAATAGTCTACTATAAAATAGATCCTGATCAGTTTTATGAATCCTGATAGATCCTGATCAGCTAGCATTGGAAAAAAGATATGAAACCGTGTTGTGGGAATAAAATTAACAAATAAGTATTTTAATAGTATTTACGATGTTTTTTTTTCTTTTTCATAAGAAAGCAAAAATTTGTATGTTCTTTATTAATTGAATTTTAAATTATACTTACAATTTTAAATATAATTCGCTTAATGCTTGAGAAAATTTTAAGAGAAATTTAGTTCTTTAGTCGAACGCTCACACACACAAAAATGTACTATATCTACTAATCTATATAATCATCTAAATTCTTTTGACTTCATATTATTGTTGAAATGTGTATTTTTAATTATAGCACTAACAGCGTTAACGCAGGAAATTTAATTTAAAATTACCTCAAAGCTTTTGTGTAAATTTAAAATAACTAAAACAATATTATGTGACCTTAAATAATGTGCTTCAAAATGTCTTCGAATTATTTCAATTGGTGAAGAAATAGAAATAACACTGAAATCTATGGAAAACAAATTTTTGAATTTTCAAGAGGTGCAAAGATGATATTTATGTGTTAATATACTCTGCATGCACTAATTGATGCTCGAGTTAATCTTTCCCTTTCATTGAACAATTTGAAAATAATAGGTAACAATTATGGTTTAGAAACATATTCTTTTGTTTCTTCTGGGCTAAGTAACAACTATTGGGTTGTTCTGAAAGTCATTTCGTATTTTTTTGTCAAAATGAAAAGGAATTTTCGTTTAATGAATAAATTATTTATTAAATTATAAAATTGCCATTCTGATCTAATACCTTTTGCCATATTTTTGGTAGTAACATGATTACACGCTCATAAAAGTTTTGGTATTTGCTGTAAAAAAAAAAAAAAAACTGATCGAGGTGGTTTTTGGCCTCCTCATTTGAAGGAAAAATTTTGCAAATCAGTTCTGGTACTGATGTACTGTTAACATATCTTCTTCACACATATTGGATAATTTATTTCTGGCTTGAACAGCATTTTTACCTTTTATAGCAAAAAAGAAAAAAATGACGAAAATGCTGTTTATTGCTCTCCATATTTAAAAGGGCACCATCCAAAAACTACTGCGAAGAATCAGCTGCACTTTTTCACACTCAAGCCTTGCTATATCAGTTCTTAAAACATAAAATGATTTTGCGGTTTAAGTATGAAATTGGGTGCGAAAAATGCAATTAAATCCTTTGTCAGGAAAAAACGAAATTACTTTCCGAACAACCTAATACATTGATTTTTTACTATTATTTACGATAATTCATATATACTATGACATATTAAGTTTTGTATAATTTTTTTCTTAATTTTCTACATTTCTCGAGGGTAACAGGGACATTAAAACTTATAAAATCACAATTTTAAAAAATTGTAAATTCAGAAATCAAAAATAAATTGAGAGAGAGGAGCTGTGTCATTTAGAACCTCCTACCGGTGAACAAAAAACACAATAATAAATATTTTTATTTGTTTTTTTTTTAAATTTATTTTTAAGCTAGTAGATCGATTGCTTAAAAAATACTCTATTTGGTTATCTGTATTTTTCCTTATATATGCCGTTATATGCATTATATAAACATTATATAAAAATGGTCCGTCATTTTACGAAAAGAAAATAGACTTCTTTTTTTGTAAAGATTTTATGATGGAATTTTCCAAGGCTTTTATTTTTTATGAATGAAATGAAATGATAAAACAAAGAATGAATTTTTTTATTAAGTGTTATATTTAATTACCACCAAATTTCATTTCTCATATATTAAAATTTCAGAATGGAATAGAGTTTGTTAATTCTATTGGTTAAGTAATTTGAACTTTTTTTAGTTTTGAAAGGGATTAACTCTGAGGAAGCTATGATTGCTTAATTTTAATCATTTTTAGACAAAGAATTTAATCAAAGGACTATTACATTTCCTTTCTGGTTTTAGAAAACTTTTAAAATAAAAGTTTTTGCTCTTCTCGTTTTACATGGAATAATTTGTTAAAATCATGAGCATTATTAAAAATGCCCAAGATTTTCCTATTTTAATGACGCTCTTTCTTTTTAAATGACTAAATTATCCTTTTGTTATGCCAAAGTAAAAACTAAAATACTTCAAAATTTAAGAGTTTCGAATTTTGAAATCAAATATATTATTACAAAAATATGAACCAGTTCTTGTAAACAATAATTATTTCACTGCGCCTTTTTTGTTTGAGAAATTAACGCTGGTTTGTAAGACCAAGATGTTTCTATTATTTGTGGCTTTCGACTATTAGAAAGAAAGTAATTACTTTAAGTTCTCAAAAAGAGCCCACAAGTTAAACCCTGTTTTTCTTTTTATGGGAAGATTTCTAAGAAAACCACCGAATCAATTAAACGTTGAAAAATTTTGAATAATAATGACGGAAAAGCATTAATTATAAGCATTCACTTTTTAACCTTAAATATTCGTGATCGTTTTTATTTTTAATTAGAAACAGCTCTTAAAATATTGAGTTTCTTCATTTAGGCCGTAATTAAAAATATTTAACTCAGACTACTTGCTGCCTTAATTCATGTTTTCAACTCTCTTCAAGGAAGTAGCACTGAAATTTCTTTTAATCTTGCACAGATAAAAAAAATAAACTGCTTAAACGATAACAATAATAATAATGAAGAAAGACTTTTCCACAGTGTTTTTGCTGATTCGACTTCAGCAACAGTGTCTTTCATGGAAGACTTTTAAAACTAAATCATTGTCCGTAAAGAGAGTATTGGGTTACTCGGCAATTTTTTTTTCAAATGCGGTACATTTAGTGAACCAGGATTTGCACAACTCAACTTGGTGAAGAAGGTTTATTGTTACCCCTGATGGAATTTCGAAATCTTCCTAAAATAGAAGGAATAGAAAGCTTTCACTAAATACTACGACCGGGATGGACGGCATTCTTTCTACTTCCAACAACATGTCCTTTTAATCAGAAATATGTATTACATAGTTATTTGTAAAATCCGAAACTCTTGCTTTAAGTTTTAATGAAGGAAAGTAGAGTCATGTTACTTCTCCATTTAAATGAATTTTTCCTTTTAATAAAGTTTTCTTAGAAGGAATGGAATGAATTCTGGTTGAAGTTCTCTTTGATTCTTAAAAGTTCTCAGAATCATGGTCTCGAAATAAGGAAAGAGCTAAAAATGTATGGACAAAATGGGTAATGCGTCAGATAGAATTTCTCTATTTCTCTGAACAAGACTTTGCTCGGCAACAGGCAGCATCAGAATCTGTGTGGCGTATATTCATATACGGATAGAGAGAAATTCTGGGGACTGCCTTTTCTGTTACGTGATCTGAAGCATCATGTAACGCAAAGAGGTCTTTCTTTGGAGAAAGTACTATCAAAATGTATCTTGCTTCCCCCTCACTCACCTGGATCCATTTATTCGCTGTTACCTTCTATGTAACTCTACAATATGATTATTTAGAATATGAGAAGTCATTTTCATTGATGGAGAACGGTATGGGCAAGGTTATTTTGTGGGTAATTTTCCTTAATTAATCCATAATCATGAAAGATTTTAAGATAATGTGGTAGATATTACGGGTAATTTATATAAAAGCATAAAACAAAAAATGGAGCATTAATTAATTAAATCTCGGTATTGCAAGATATATTTTATTTATTTAAATTTGGATTCGTGCTGAAATTTCAATAATATGGTTTAATATCTTCGATTTTAATTTTAAAAATGTAAACTTTTTCATAAAATTTATAATTTGTTTTGAAATTGGAATTAAATACCTAGATGTATAAACTTAAATTTTTGTTATAATTTTAATTACTTCAAATATGTGAAGGTAATCCGTATTTCACTTTTTTGAAGTATATGAATTAATTTCGATTGGATTTTGGAAGTAAATGACATCAAATCAATGATAGATTTTAATTTATTGTTATGAATAATTAATTCTATTTTTTGCTTTTTTTATTTATGAATTAAAAATTAAAAGCGAATAAAATTATATTTTGAATAATTTTAATTGCCTTAAGCGTGCTAAAGGGATCCATACATCACTTTGATTTTTATATTCAATGCCTTTTCTGAAAAAGATGAATAAATTTTGCTATTAAATACTATTAATTATTTTGCTAAATTATTTCTCAGCCGAAAGATAAATCTTTGGATTTCAATAACATTTTTATTGCAGAAGTAAAAAAAAAAATGATCTTCAGATTTGTAAAATAGTGTGTATTATAAAACATTCTAAACGTTAGAAAAATGAAAAGATGAATGAACAATATCACACATTATATTCACGCTTTTATCTTAGTAAATAGATTTAAAGCATCTCAAATAAAAGAACACTTTAATCTTCAGCAAATAAAAATACATTTTATGAAATTAAAAGATTTTTTTTATCAATAATATTCACTTTAGAAGAAACTATTCTTAGACTTCTTTGTCTTTTCCACTAAAAAAATATTTTGTATAAAAATTATATTAAATTTTTAAATTGTGTATTCATTTGAGCTTTCTACTGATATTATATGTCTTTTACATTTTTAGGTTGTTTCTTCAGCCCAACAGTTTGTGAAGTTGAAGAAGAATGTTTTGATGGTAAGAAATTTTATATTTCATTTCTGTTCAATTTTATGCTTTTACATTACAATTCGTATTCTTTTTTTCACAATTTTTTTCTTTGTTTGTACCAAAAGATTAACTTCTCCTTTAAGAATTCTTTTCACGATTTAAATTTCAACAATCTTTTTATGCGTATGGTTAAATAAATTTTCAACATTTATTTTTAAAAGTTTTCAAAGTATTAAAAATATTTTAAATTTAAAAATATGAATTTCAAATAGAGTTTAGTAAAAACAGGCATTCAAAAAATTTCAATACTATTTATTTTATAAGTAAGTTAAAAGGAAAATAAGAACATAACTTTACACTTTTTTATTTTTATATTATTTAAGTAAACAATTAAGCTTTGAAAATAAATTCTCAAAGTTAATAATCCTATGAGACAAGAATGAAGGAATAATATCAAATAAAAATATTTTCTTATTTTCCTAGAAATTTATATTATTCCACGAAATTTACATTAGTAAAAAATTCCGACAATTTCTCAAATGAAATCGTTGAATTCTTTAATTATTTTGTATCAAAAAAACTTTTATAGAATATTTGGAATCAAAGTGCGGGTTTCTTCTGCTCAGTTTTCATGTAAGTACTCTTTACTACTTCTGGAAGAAAAAAAATCAGAAAAACTTTGTTTTATCTAAAAACAACTAAGAAAAGTTTAAATTTTTCAAAATATTTTAAAAACCTACTTTGTAAAGTATTTTTTTCTTTTAACGCAGTAATCCAGGGCTTCTTCTGTAAAAAGTTTTATTTGCTTCGACATGTTGATTAATATCGTTTATTTGGGCTCTATTTATGGCAATTTTTTGAGACTTAGCATCAAAAAATTTCGTATGTTTCAATTTGATAATCGAAATCTTGATAAATGAATTGAAATACAAAATATTCATTTGAGCTTAGAAGATATTTTAAACATCTGAAATTTATTTGAAATATTCAAGATTAGAATCTTGTATGTTTTCATTACAATGCAGAATGTAAAACGTAAAACGAGAATTGACTTTCTTAGTCCAACGATTAATATATTATTTTCCGAAAAATTCAAAATTAACTCAAAATAGGTTTTTAAAATACAAAAAAATGGTTTTTAACGGAAATACTTTTAAATTATTTATCAACGATATTTTCTTTAATTTTGGAATTATTCTAACATTATGTTTCCAAAAATTAAGTTTTCTCCTAATATCTTTATTAAGAATATATAAACCGTGTAAAAGTGTTCGATGATTTATTTGAAACTAACAATACATTTTTTATTAAATATTTCTAAAACTTTTCTTTCAAATATTAAATTCAAATCTATATACCATATAAACATATCAAAAAAATCTTATGAAACCAATAATATGTTTTCTTTATTGAACATTTTTAATAACTTCCACCCAAATCTTAATTTCATATATATATATATATATATATATATAATATTTAAATACTTAAAAAATCTAAAATCAATAGTATATTTTTATTGAAATTTTTAATAATTTCCTCACAAATCTTAAGTTTAAACATATATATCCTATTAAAATTATTGAAAAATGCCATGAAATCAATATTTTCTTTTTTGAATAATTTTAATAATTTCCTTTAAAAATCTTAATTTCAATTATACAAATTTTAAAACAACTGATAAAATCTTATGATATCAGTAATAATTTTTCCTCATCTTCAAAAATTTTAATTTCAAATATATATATATAATGTTAAAACAACTGGAAAATATTATGGAATCAATAATATATTTCCTTTATTGAATATTTAAAATGATTTCTTTACAAATCATAGGTTCAAAAGTCAAAATATTATTAAAACAAGGATTATTGTTTAAGAAAGTGAGACAATATTTCACAAATAAAATTTCTCTTATATCGATAGAAAAAGATAATGCTGTCTATATAATTAAGGACGGCTTCTTTACTTTGTTAAGCCTTGATTTCGTAAGACCTTCGCTTCTTCTGACATCATGATTTCGAAATTATCACTAATTAAAATTTTCGTGAAGAATTTTCATTCTTGACGCTAGGTGACACGTTTTATGCAAAGTTTTGTGAAAATTTACACTTTCTTATTGTTGCATCACGCCCTATTTTAAACAGAACTTTTTTTCCTATCTATCATTTTTTTGCTACTCTTTAAAAAATATATCATTATTTGACATCATCTTTCTTTTTGATTTATTTCATTCTCTTGCCACCCAGGAAATTCCATGATGGCACTTTTTTTTGCATATTTTCAACCTCAAACATGACTTAAATCTTTTAAAAAAAATGAATAGAAAAAATTTAACAAAAAAATATGATCCTCACTCTGGATGATCTCTTTTCGATTAATTTTGTTTCTCTAGTTCGTTCCGCTGTTAGAGAGAGGGGTTGACTGAAAGTAAGGGGATATTCAATTTCACCTCCCCCTCTTTTCTCCAACCGTTCTTTCATTTTGCACTTCTTAGGCTAAGCCTCTTTGCTTGCCGTGACAACGAAAATTCTAATTAGCGGGAGACAATTTGTTTCCAGTTAACTAGGAATAGAAATACACGTTAAAAAGCAACGATCATTTGAAAAAGAGTGAGAAAAAAATAACTTTACTATAAAAGTCTGTTATGTTTTAGTCCAGATTGCAAACCTAACATATCCTTGTATCTTCTACTTTCACTTTTATGCTAATTTAGTTGTACATACTTTAACGATAAATCACAATTCTCTATTTTGTTACATTCAGACTATTTTGACCAGAAGTTAAAGCAAGGAAAATGTTTTTTTTTCATTAATAAAATAAAATAAATCATTTGCTTGTGCACTTAAATTTTTTCTTATTTTTGATGTATAATTGCTTTTTGCATTTTTGTGCTGCTCATATATTATTTTTAGGGTTTTATAATCTTTAAAGATAGCCAAAATTAGGTTTCAAGTGTTTTATTCCAATCATTTTTTGAAAGTTTGGATTGAATTTGTGACTTAAATATTTGCCAGTGAAATATTTTTTAATTATATTTAGAATATAAATTAATTATATTTGTATATTTTTAAATTAAATGCATTTATTTTTCAGTCATAATTCTGAATTTTTTCATTTAAAATAAGAAATGAAATTGGAAATCTACAAGGTCTCAAAATTTAATTTTTCAAATTAAAATTCCAACAAAAAAGTATTACTTATTAAATATGAAAGTGTTCAATTAACCAATTAAAAACTAAGCTTTTATGTGAAGAAATGTGAGGAACAATTTTCTTTTTATAATAACAAGTGTTGATTGCAAAAATAAAGAATAAAACATATTGATAAATCTGGACATATTGATAAAATTAACTACAAAATCAAAGTATGAAGATTTCTTAAATATTTAGGCTGAATGAACATTCATTTAAGAGTCAGCATTCTAATTGCAGTAATTTTATATTCTAAGTAAATTCTTTTTATCTCATGCTAGATCTCACCACCTAACAGGTTTCAATGAGTAAAATAATGAATGCTTTAAGTGATAAGGGCCGTTTTTTTCGTATTGGCTTAAAACCATTAGTTCTTTATATAAAATTAATTTATTACTCTCAAAAATCATTCTTTTCCAACAATGTTTAATGTTTAAATGTTGGAGATCTTTTCTTCTGAATAATGGATTATTCATTTTCGATATGTGGCTTTTTTTTTAGTTAGCCAAATTTTAAGCTGATAATGGCTTTGTTAGTTGTATTTTTAAAAATATTTTTAAAATAATTTTCTTCATTGCACGTAATTCAGCACGCTATTAAATTGTCTGCGTAATTCTCTCTCACATTGCCTGAAAAAATTGGGAGTTTTTTCAAAAATATAAATACCGGCAAAATATAAAATGTTTTTGATACACAACAATTTAAATAACCTTTCATCGTAAATGTTTTTTTTTTGTTTTCTTGGAACTATATATATAATATAATATGATATAAAGTATTATTATATAAGCCAATAAAAAACCACTAATAAAGTCGAACATAAAGAACAAATACAGCGATTTACTGTTTCAAAGAAATTTAAAGAAAAAGAAAAAAAATACAGCATTTTGACAACGATAAAAATGTTTGAGCCATCGAAAAAGAAACTCAACAGAAATAACCTTTATTGTCCTCTTTTATTTTTCCTGGAAAACCCCTTCTCGAAGACTGGTAGAATAAAATAAAAAAAGGGGGGAAGAAGCTGAAGGGTAGAAGGCCGATCGAAAGACCCGTTTAAAAGCTGAAAGTAGTCGAATTCGCGTGCAGCACCCTTGTCCTGAGACTTAATCTTTAAATAATTGATATAATCTTCCAAACCCTGTGCGTGGGGAGGGAAGAGCTTAAGTTTCGAGAAGGCAAAATCATTATGGGAAGACGGGGGTTAACCAGTAATTAGGGCAGGCTTCGTCTTGCATGTATACATTCATGTTCATGTGTCAATCCATCGGTGCACGGGAAGGGAGGGAGCAAATAAAATGATTGTTAGTTCACCAAGTAGTGCGCTGTGCTCTCGTACCCTTTGCATCCTATTTCCTTGCGGGTATGCAGTGATCATGACAAACGCAGAGGGATTTATTAAAAGAAAAATCCCAAGCCATTTGTCCATGCTTGGTCCTTAACTGCACCTTTTCTCTCTTCCCGTGGGGTTGAATCCAATCCGGTTTAGGTGTAGGTTCCCCACTTGTCCTGTGACAACATAATCTGGCAGCAGACTTCTTGACAGTCCGAATGCTTAGAGAGGGAAACGCATTCTTGCTTAATTGTGCAGAAAAATAATTATAAATATGATAATGTCTGGGTATATATGAATCTTATTTGTCCAGTGATGATATAATCTGGTTGATATTGTTGGTAGAAGACTTATTGACAGTCGGAATGTTTTAATCAGATATTCGTGTTTAATTATACATGAAGAAAATTTGCATATATATTTACAAATTTATAGCAAAAAATTAATTTGTAATTCTTGCTCATATTCTGTTTAGATTTTCACTGAAAAGAAAGCAAAAAAACTGAAACAAAAGTCCAAAATTCTTTTATTTTAATTCCTTCATATATAAAGAAATAAATTTACTAGTAAGACAAAAAGAAATTTCGGTTAAGCTCTTTTACTATAAATTAACTGGATACAGTTGAATGAATGGAATTGTTTTAGAGGGAAAATTACTATAATTTGATTGTTTTTTTTATAATTTTTTAAAAATCTAGATTGCTTTAATTCTATAAGACTTTTTGCTTTAATTCTATAAATGAATTATCGAAGGAAATAACTACTGATGAAATGTAATTTTAACCAACTTTTACTTTATATACCATAAATTTAACCAATACAATAACCAACTAAATTATTCCAAAATAAAAATGCCTGAAATACAAAGTATGCTTTAAAATTGAACAATACTTATTTTTCATGGTTGTGTAAGATTATGTGTATTTAATTTCTTATTAAATAAAATCAGAAACGTATTCTTATTTCTTATAAATTTCAAAAACATTTTAATTTAAAAATGTTAAACCAAAATAATCACTGAATGAATGTATATAAATAAATTTAAAAATAATGATTTGCTAGACTATATATAAAACTCCTACTTTAAGATTGTATATCCATTTACTTTACTCACATATTTCGTAATATACCAAAAAACGTTAAAATCCAAAAAAAAAAAAATGTTATGGTACAAAAGAAAGATTCATGTTTAAATTAGATTAAGATGTATATATGTGCTAACAATTTCTTACTTATAAATACTTAGTTCATTTAAAGAATGAAGATAATTTTCTTGTTCATCAAATAAGTAAAGCGTAATAAAGTCAATATTGATAAAATTTCAAACGTAAACTTAAACAAACATGAAATTAATTTAAACTTCATTAGTTTACTAATCTTCTCTTATTTTTATATCAATTTCCATTAATAAACACCGAATGTGGCTTGTATAAAATGTGTCTATTGTTTTTTATTTTGTGTTGAACAAACTTTATATAAAGCCTAAGTTTACAAGCTATTTTTTATAAACTATAAATTAACTTCCTTAATTTCTAATTTTAATAAATTATACTTTTCTAATTTCATTTTTGAAATGTTTTGTAATTACATAAATGGATGGAATTCCTGGTAAAATTAATTATTTTTACTCTTAAAAAAAATCTGAAGCATTTCTAATAGTTCATTACAAATCATTCATGGCAATTGTTTTGCATATCAAGTATGTCTGAAATAAAAATAAAACACGTAAAAACATCTATAAAATTTATTGGAAGAAAACGTATCTATATACCAATATATAAATGTGAAAGCTTGGATGAATGGATGTTTGTTACTACATCACGCCAGAACGGCTGCACAGAATTGGATGAAATTTAGCACTAAGATAGATTATAGTCAGTAATAGAACATAGGCTACTTTTTATTCCGGTTACTTGAGTGTTCATTTTTTATTAATTAAAAACTAACTTTCGCGCCAAAAAGCTGAGGCCAAATCCCGCCAAAGATAAGTAAGGCTCCAGATTTTTTTTCCCAACAGAGTTTTGGTTAGGCTTACAAGAATTTCAACCGATTATTTCAAACGATTCAATTAATTTTCTTTGTGTTTGATGTATTTAAAACCAAATGTTGTTAATTAATCGATCTTTCGGATTAATTCTTAAATACTTTTAAATTAAAAGAAAACAGAATGAAAGAAATAAAAAATTTCTAATCTGCATTGCATTACCGCAACTGGCGTAGAAAAGTCAGACATGTGCGTTACGCCAGCTGGCGTTGAAGTTTGAGGAGCGCCTGTTTCAGAAGCTATGAGTGAATCCATGCCTAACGCTGATTGACTGCTGATATGACGTTTGTTGAAGCTCGGCAACCATAGAAGGTTGGAAAGCAATCCATATAGGTTTAAAAAAAGGAGTAACCATTGACCATTTCTGTTTTTGTCTTCGATCGTACTAACGTGAAATGGATAACCCGTGCAAATTATGTAACGCGCATTAAAAAAATACAGTATTTAAATAAACATTTGTCTCGCGTCCATAAACAACCGTCCAAATCGTATTACTAAGTAACCAGTGAGTGTTCAGATTAACACATCCAAGCTTCGGATGCAAATGCCTGTAAAGTTCGCGCGTGATTATTGTGGTATTAACTGTGTTTGCGAGTGATGACAATTGTGTTTTCATTTAAATTAAAAGATTGAAACTAAAAAAATAATTATTATATATTATTACATTAAAACTGTGATTGCATTAGAAAATATTTTAAGACTGAATGGGCCTCAAATTAGCTACAATTAAATGATTATCAAATCTTATTTCATAGATCATCTTATTATTTTCATGGCATTTTAAATTTAGGTTCCAGCTGCATTTTTAAATAAAAATAATACATTTATTTCTATTAAATTAAATCATCATTTGAATTTTGAAGAAGTATGCGTAGCATCATTTTATATTTAAAAAAGAAATTATATATACAGGGTTATAATAATTCTCTTTAATAATAAAATATTTGATCTTTTACGATTACGAAGTTCCTTTCTTGAATGTTAGTAATAATATTATTCAGAATTTAAATTTGTTTCACTGGAAATATAAATCCATAATTGTCACATAGATTCTTTAAATAACTTTTGTTTGTCAATCTCGGATGCAAATTCAGTCTGCTGGGTCTTAGACCATAGCCTCTGGGGTTCAAAAATCTACGTACGTTCAAAAGAGAAACAGACTGAGGAGCAAGAATTAATTATATATATATTATGAGAATTACCAGTTCGGATTATTAAAATCACTAGAAGATGCTATGTAGCTTAACTTGAATTCCTTTTAATCTTCTGGAAAGAATTAATGTGACTGATTCATGTCAATTTATTTCCCAATAATCATTTTTCCAGTGTAAATCAATTCTCTTAGAGATAATTCTATCCATAGAGATAATGATCCTAATTAGAAGTCCCGGAAAATGCAGCTTTCTTTGAAATTTCAGTTTATTAGTAAATGCAAAGCATCTCGACTTACATGCAGGGAAATTAAATACTAAACATCCTACTGCGGTATAGGAAGGAGAAAGTAATACTAGAATATAACTTGACTCCATAAATGATTATTAGAAGCAATATTACATAAATACTTATTTATTTATTATCAGTATATTTAATAATTATGCATATGGTTAAAGAAATATTTTTTGCTAATTGTTTACTTAGTATTCAGATTAGGTATTTAATATTTATATATAGTTGACTTTTATATATTTCTTTGGTTTAGTTACAAACATAGGTTTTTATATCATTTAAATAGAAAAAAAAACCCCTTCAAACAATTGTTCTTAATTAAAAGTATATTTTACAGTTAATACCAGTTCTTTATCTCCTTTCTAATACCAATACCAATATATATTCAAAACACTCGTGTAACAATTAATAAACATGGTTATTTTTTGTATTTTTCTGTTTTATTTTCTATACTGATACATTATATATTATTTTTTATTATTAACATGGAGTGTTTTTCATCTGTTGATTTTGTCACAAAAAGTTTAAAATTCATTCATTCTTACCTAATTTTAAAAGTACTGAAAATACATTACAATTATTCTGCTTACTCATCATTAAAATTACTTTACTTTCTTAAATTATTTTTCTTTTTTTAAACATTAACATGAAAAGACATTTGAAATGTTTATTCAATATATATCAGTGTAATAAAATGATTATCCATTTTCCTTAGAAATGGTTTCCGAGCATTTGGTAAATATAAGAGACATTTGTTATATAATTTTTTAAATGAAGAATGCATTATTTATGTACTTCTTATAAAATACAATTGATAACCGATCTTTATTTAAAGGAAATCATTTTATTTCATTATAAATTTTTCGATGAATGAGTTTTAGATTTTATATCAGCTGCAGAAAAATACATAAATAAAATTGATTGAATTATTTGCTATGTTTCAATTCATTTCAAAGATTTTTTAATTATATTGAAATAAAATGGATTCTGTAATTTGCTTTTATTTGTATACTGTGCAATAATAATAATAATAATAAATATTTTCACTTTTTCATTAAAATCGTGTTTTATCTGTTCTTGCGAAAACGATCTAATTCAATCAAAACCTTATTCACGGAGAATTACAAAAATGCTGTGATTTCCTGTTCATCTCACTTGTTAAGAGCTAATTCAAATACTTCATTGAGCCAGAAAATCCACCATCGGAAAAGAGTGGTCCTTTCATTACGTATGACCTATTTTGTAAGCTTACTCTCTTTGAATAGTACTAAATGCTTATGATAAGGTTTATTAGCTGTAAATAGCTCATCAGTAAATGAAATATTCACTATTAAGTCACTTCACTTACATGGAACGGCGAAGCGTGGTTTATTGAATAAGAAGTAATTATCGATTCCTATTTTTATAGCTCATCAGTAAAATTGCCCATCTTCGATTTGAGAAGAATCTTTAGCTCATGCTTGACCGAAATAGATCAGTCAATATTTCTTTTCAAGGTTGCTTTTTTTATAATTCTTTTGATGAGGAAATAAGATCTACTTCACTATAGTATTCATTTTTTTATTTTGGAATATATGTTAACTGTTGTATTTTCTTAAATCAAAAATAGATGATTGAAATTATTAAATTGAAATTTACAAATAAAAATGTTTAAAGTCATATTAAAAATTATCGAAGTATTAAACTGTCTTAGTAATTTTATTATTATTATGCTAATGAAATCTCAACAGCACATCATATTTACTGTATATTTTCGTTGCAAAATGTATATGTTTGCTATAAATAAAAACATTGATTATCTGATAAATTATTTATAAGAATTACGTAATATTTCAATCCCTCGATAATGTGCTGCATATTTAATTACTGAGTAAAATTGAAATGGAAATTTCCGAAAAAGAAAATTTATTATTGAACAATATTTAAAAAAATATTTTATGTAATACAAAATATTATAAAAAGATATTTATTATTGAAAAGAATATTGTTGAAGAAGAATTGGGAACAAGATCGAAAATAGATTTCACCATAATCTTATTTTTGAATCTCTTTCTATACAGCTTAAAAATCTTTCGTTTGAAAATCCTTACTTTATGTTTTTTCCCAGTTTTGTTGAAATTTGCAAAATGTCTTAAGAATTATAGATTTAACTTAAGAATTTAGATTATAGAGGTAGATATTTCAGATTTTGTGTTTATTGCATTGAAAAAAATTTGCAAAAAAATTCTACAGAAAGACATGACAGTTCAAATACAAATTTCAATGTAGAATAAATCCAAATAGAATTATTTTGGAGATGACAAATCAAGTTAAACATGAAGATACATAAAGTAACTTTATGCAAGACTGACAAGTTCAAAATTCCTAAATTTGTTTTTTCAACATAAAATATATATTAAAATATCAGACTTTTATTCTGGCAGAAATCCGCAGACAGAAGAAATTTCATTCAAATTCACTGATTGTATAAGATGAAAAAATTCAAATGTTTCAAACATAAACACGGAAATTTACACACAAAACACTCAGCTAAGCTAACGACTTTGTAAAATTTCAGGAAAATCTTTAAGCGTCTAGACATCTGAAATTCAACTTTCTTTGAAAATGAAATAAAATCTTTCTAAGGTATTTCGAACCTATCTTCATATTGTTAACCTTGAGAATGCACCACTAAATAATTTTATTCTTACTTAGAATGAAGTGATTGCTTATAGAATATTTACGTTTGTAAAAATGCTCAGGAATCAATATATTGTGGAATTTTATGGTGGAATTTTAAAAAAACTGGAAAATGTCTATCAAAATAACTCGGTTGAAATATCTACCTCAGTTTGATGGCTAAAATTACTTTATTGTTTGAAACCTGAGTTTCAGATTAAGTAATATAGATTTAATTCTCTGTACTCGTACCTCTCCTCTCAGACACCATTCAAGACGGTGTATTATTTCGACGTTTTATTCTATTTTTTACTTTCGATCTTTAAAAATATCTATAAAGTTAGAAGATGTAGGTTAATTTTAAGGGCAAACTCAAACTAAAACAATTATACATATTTATCTTTCTGTTAAATAAAGGAGCCCTTATATCAGGCAAATAATTATGCTTCGAATAACTTTTCCAAATGTTAAGGCTTAGTTAAAATAAAACAAAATATAATAGTGAACCAAATAGTTATCAAAAGGCTGGTTAGCTATTTGATAAATGACAAGATGTTCAATGAAATCAAATTTGTTAATCCCAAATTAAGAAAAAGAAAAACACCCAACTCTATGAAAGCATAAAGAAGAAAACTGGCATTCGTGAACTAAAAGGGCGTAATTGGCAAACAATTATAACTAGATATTTATCTTTGACTATCAGATCTACAGTCTATCATTGGATATTAGGCGATTAGTGATTGACAGGCGGAGAGTATACAAGAAACAGAACATAGAATATATATATTGGAAACGATTTTTATGACCATTTGAAACCAAAGTTTGTACTACAATCGTAATCATAAAGTCACATGCTAAATCGCATTTTTTGAAATACCTAGGTTTTTAAATTATAGGATTTACATGCATGAGAATTCACATACTGACACATTGTTAATCTAATGGATTCAGTATCAGATTTGATTCTGATATAAAATCATAAATACTAAACCTAATTGTAATTTTTTATCTAACTTTTAGTGTTTTATAATTATTGTGTTCATTTTTACACTAATATTCGTATACATTTACTTCCACCGAATAAATATCTTCCAAAATCAGATCTAAAAAAATAGTGCAATAATCATAAGTCAAATCATTTTCAGAAACAACTAGGTGTAATTCTAAAAATGTATTTTCTGGATTCACGAAAATCTAAAGCATGGAGATTCGTCA
Source organism: Argiope trifasciata (assembly GCA_026543055.1). Lineage (NCBI taxonomy): Eukaryota > Metazoa > Arthropoda > Arachnida > Araneae > Araneidae > Argiope > Argiope trifasciata. The sequence goes on from JAPMOQ010044403.1 coordinate 949,330, forward strand.
AAATTCTGAGCTCAAATGCTCTGAAATTTGCAATACTTTCTTCGTGAACTTCCTTTCAAAGAAAGTAAAAACTTATCTATGTGATCAGCAATGCGGCTTGTTTTCCCTATTGATTAAATATTAACTATTTTTTTAAAATTTGTAATCGAAGGTCATATTTAGGAAAGTAATGTGTATAAAAATTTTGTATCTAAAATGTAATTCTTGTACAAAACTCAAAGGAATCTGAAAATCTGTGTTATTTAGATTGCTCTGTATATTGGCTTTAAAATGGTAGCTGTTAATTATATCTATGATTTTTTCACCTATGATTAAATTCAGTATGCAAATACTTCTCTTAATCAATGTGTAAATTGAAAATTTTCGAATAATTCTTTAAAATAAGGCATTGGATAGACACGTCACTCCTCCCTAAAGTATTGATATTATTTAAAATTAAATATTTAATTAGAGAGATTTAATAAAGGTGAGTTATATGAATATAAAACAGAATTATATTATGCCATGTTGTTCTGTAAAAATGTTCTCTTTAGGTGGCTCAAAAATTTATCAGCAAAAAACATAAAAACATTAGCATCCGATTTTCTTAAGGTCTGAGTGCCAAATGAAAAGGCTTTTAGAATTTTATATATTTTTTATTATTTTCAATTAAAAATTGGTTTAACCCCAAAACAAAATGATTCTTTGATAATTATATTCGATATCAAATTATTAATTTATTTTTCTATGCCACGTATTTTGGATTAATTTTTATAAATAATCCTTTTATTTCTGATTATTTATTGTAATTTTGGTTAATAGAAAATTAATTATGAATGGAAATTTAATGCAGCAGTGGTTAAAAACAAAACAAACCGAAAAAAATATTGCCATTAAGCCTAGATAACACTTCTTCACATGCAGCTAATATATTTTAAATTATATTTTTTTATAAATAGCATAATTTTCTTAAATAAAATTATTATTAATATGAAAATCAAAACCATTTGCTTTCTTTTAAAACGTTCAAAACACACATGTACTGGCGTTTCGTTTTTTATCTCTCTACATTTGAGTTATTTCTTTCATACGCTATTCATCGAATTGTCTCTCTCTGTGTGTCTTTTGAGCAAATTCACGAGATAATCCTTAAAGACTGAAGTACAAATTTTTTCAAACAAAACTGATGATTTAAAAAAAAGCAAAAAACTTAGTTGAGAAAATAAAAGAGATTTAGAATTTCAAAAAAATCAGCTTAAACAGAATGATAAAAATATTTTAATTCAACAAATGAAAAAGCGAATAAAACCCAAATAATTTCCAAAGATTATGACTAGATTAATTTAATGTTTTATAAAAAAAATTATTTTTACTATGATTGTTTTAGAATTTTCTTAAAATCACACGCTTTTTTAAAGTTATTACAGGCAAACCTAATTTTAAAATATTAAATAAAAATCTTATAAACATGAATTGCAAATATACTTGTTTTAAATAGGCAATTTTTAAAATAAATTTTTAAATGAAATTCAACTAAATCTGCTTAGCAGAATGTATGCTAAAAGTTTCAAAAAATTATTACCTTAATGATGAATTAAAGATGATCAATATGATTAAAGGTTTATCAATAGAATGAGCGAGGATCATCAATCAAGGATTTGTTATTACGGCGTTAACATTTAAATGCAACTAGAGTATGAAATGTGAGGGAATATCTCATTGAAATCAATTTTGATATTTTAAATATAGCTTATGTGAGAAACTTCATGCCCAAAGAAGCAAATTAATGTTTTAAAAATATTGATTCATTTTACACAAATTGAGGTCTGAATAATTCGCTTTCAATGATTTTTTTCATAGAAATTCTATCAGAAGATTGGAAAAATTTAGTATAAATAACGAAAAAACTGTAATTTTGTTTTTCTTTCTTATAAATCAGCAGGTAAGGAAAATTACAAGTCTTTAAATTTGGAAATAAAAAAATATAATAATAACTTCGGTCTTATTCCATAAAAGTTTTTAATACTTAATTACATTAAACGTAATATTAAATTAAGTTGTAATGAGCTTGTTTTAATGTTATGTGGGTTGAATTTTCACCTTTTAGGTTTCATTGATATTTTGATATTTTTTATGTTTTTGCGAAAATTTTCTTTCTGTAAATGTAATTTCCATTTAAAAAATATCGCTGATCCTATCCATTATTGGATTTCTTTCATTTTATAAAGAGAACTTACAATTTCAAAATTGTATGACTGAATTGAACCTGACATATTTTTAATACCATTTGTTTGGCGCAGTATAGCCATATTTGGCTCTTGCATCATAAAAACCCAAAATACCAATACCCTTTTTATCTTCAACTCAGTGTTTTATGCAAAAAGTACTAAACTAAAAAATTATGAGAAAAGTTCTTGTGCAGAAGATTATTTAGGAGTATTCATAATTCTGCTTATAAAACGGAAATAAACAGACTTTATCTTTAACCTGTAATGAATTGAATATATTGCAAATCCTTTTCTTTCTTTAGATAATGTTTTTGGACGCTGTCAAATTCCTTACGGCACCGACATGGACCTCTTTCGCCATCTTCTCGGACCGGAGACTATCCAACTCTTAGAAAGCGAGCTGTCTCGTTTGTTCGCAGGTGGTTACCGCTGGGGCCACGATTACTCACAATGCGTTGTCCAGAATATTCTTTACTCGAGTCGTCATCAAATCTCTTATGATCCAGGCCTGTGCTCTCGAGTTTTGCAGTTTACCTTGCCAGAAGTAGTAAGTTGTAATTTTTAGTACAATTCTTTAAAAAAAATTTTCAAGTTTCTACCAAATGGTGTTAATAAATTATACATTTTAAAGATGCAAAGGAAATAAGGTATCCTATCTGCATAAATATAAGTAATGCTTTGCATAAATATAAATAAGGATTTGTATAAATATAAGTAATCAGAATTTTAATGCTTGCGTTAGGAAGATATTATTATAATAAATAAATAATTAATATATATTAATAAGTAAATAAAATTTACGTAATTTAAGAAATAATACTTTCATAAAAACATTAAATTAGTAGTATCAGAGTTTTAATACTCAAACTTGTGGAAACGTTTGATAAAAAATTTATTTTTGAAGTTTTGTTGCACGTGTAATATTTGTTATAATATAACATAAAGTTGTTTATAATTGGATGTATAATTTAGTTTAAAATGCAAAGCAATTTATTTTTTTAAAAGAATTACATCAAAAAAGCCTGTGTGAAGTAGACAAATTGTTATACTTAATGAATAATATTGATATTTCGAACATTTTCTCCATCTTTCATTTAATAGTTGGATAAATTATTACATTCATTGCATCATTACATCAATAAACATCTCCTTTTTTTCTGTATTTCATACAATATCATAGTTGAAATCTATTTTCTTTAAATTGCATTTCATTGTTGTTTGTTTCGATTAACAAATTTGATTAGCTGATCCGTAATTTTTTTAAGCATTTTAAGGTCCGAACGTTTGATTTCTTTCCAATATGTGAATGTATTTTTTTAGAAATCCCTTCTACATATATTTGCCGCAAAGCATCATGTTTAATTTCATTACACTAATATAAATATCATTTGGAAAAAATACGTTATGACTGTCTTGGAACAGACTCATAATTTTTTACCGTAAACAGATAAAAAGGACGATCACTGAATACATATTTTCTTACCAAATTTCCACGTCACATAAACTGGCTGCTATTTGGCCCATGAAGTTGGATTTAAACTGTACAAGGCCCACCAAGAATGAAAATTTGTTAGAATTTGGTTTTGAATTTTGAACCCTCCAGCAATACGAAATCAAAATGAATCTCGCGTAATGCATGCTTCATTATATTGGATCCCATTATAAAGATTTCATGTACAGCACGTTAATGTTTGATTTCTTAATAGAAATTATTTTACTTCTTATTCTAGATCACCATGTACTTTTTAGAACCATAGCTTAATTTTACTGCATTTTATGAGGTCATTAAAGAAGGTATAAAAAATGAAAATTTATGAGACTGTTCATTGAAAATTCATCAGGAATAGACCCTGTGTCAGGTCAATGGATAAAAGTTAATTTGTACCTGTTAAAGAAATTTGAATACATTTGTGTGAATTAATTTTTGAACACACAACAACGGTAACGAATAATCTTTATTAAATTATATTTCTGATAAGTTTATCTTTCTGTTGATTCATAAATCTGTGGCATTTCCTGAAAAACGTCAAATTATGAATCATGAAACATATTAATTTTTTTCTAAGGATGATTCATATAATAGTAACAACTAGTATACTTATTTGAACAAGAAAAAGTTTATTCAAAATGTTCTGCATTATTAAGGCTGAAACATAAATTCTAGTAAAGTTGAAATTTCGAAATTTCTATTTAATAAGGAAGAGTATACAGGATAAAATGCAATTTATAATCTGTTACTAGACAATACGAAAGACTGCTTTGCATCTTTTCTACTGTCGTTCAGACTTACATAAAAATTAATTGGATGTTGTTGCTATTATTGTATTCATAATTTTTTTTCCATTCCCTTTTAGCCACCAGAAATACTTTCTGAATTAGAATCACCAGAACCAGATGAATTGGCTTTTATAAAGTAAGAATTATTAAAGTTATTCATCTGGAGATTTGAGATTTTATTTATTTATTCATTTTCCCAGAAAACTAAATGATCATACAAACCAGATTTCTAGAATTTCTTTATATTTCTTTGACCACTTAAATCTTAAAACATAATCGTTTATTATTAAATATAAAATGAAGTATTTGAATTGTTTCTTCTTCAAACTTTCACTGAACACGCAGAAGAGATTAATAAGCTTAGATGTCTGTAAAAATTTCATTAAAACCCTTTTGTTACAATAGTATAAGTAATAGTTTGTTACAATAGTATAATCAAAATATAAAAAATATTTTTGAGTGTATTTTTAAATAAAATCATTATGAATTATGATTAAATTATTCATTATCAAATTATTCCTTTTTTAAAAAAATAATTTGAAAATTTTGGAAATATTCGGATATTATGGACATTTATTTTCTAATAAGAATTTTTTTTAAAGTTCAGTATTTTTAATATGCTTTTTCCTAATAATAATCAAAAGGAATATGGGGGAATTTTTAATATTAGGGAAGAAAGAATCAAGTAAAATTCTTAATTAAATATATTGATCAGGTTTCTTTGAAGATATTCTTATATAATATTCTCTGAATTTATGTTTAAAGCATTTCTTAAGGTTTTGTTAAAAAACAATGATATTTGTAAAACGTAATATTTAATGATTATCAGAAAAAAAATCTTGAAATCTCTTATTATCATGATCAGTTTTAGATATTCACTCTTAGAGAGTTTAAAATTACTGAAATATGTGGTGGCTTTATTTTTTTTAAAATACTATACCATCTTTTTATTTTCAATGAAGCAGAATTCTTTAAGAAAATAGTTACCATAATATAGCAGCCTCCTTAGAAAAGTTTTTCATGTTGAACACAAAAGAAAAAATATATATTTGCATTTTAAAAGTGTGTGTGTAATGATTTAAAGACCATTCTAGAATTATTAGTCTTTTAAATTTGAGAGAAAAACAATTTATATATCAGTCACTTAATAAATATCAATAGACATTAAATTATAACTGTTAAACTGCGAAAATATATGTTAAAAAGTTCATTAATATGTGAATCTTTTCTAGAAAATTATTTACATAACTTCTTACAGAAGCTTAAAATTAAAATGAGTGCTAGGAAACATGATTTTACAGAATTTTTTAAAATTAAACTCTACCAGAAATAAATACATGGTTAAGTTTAAAAAATCTTTACGCCTTAAGTATTATACTTCATTAATCTATTTTTATTAAAAATACACCATTATAAATCTGATTTCCGTTAATAAATTTATAATTAAAGCATGCTGTCAACATTTAATACAGTAAATCACATGGAATTTTTATAAAAACTTTTTCAATTATAAAATATTTATTTCCCAACTGAAAAATACTCCTATATGTGACAATAAAATATATTTTTTGGTTACCTATTTTACTTTGGTAATAATATTAATATTGACTTCTTTTTATTTTCACATAGTTTTGTTATTTTTTGAGATATTTCCTTATACTGTTTAACTAATTTCAAATTGTTTTTGCTGCATTTAAAACGCTATTAAATTAATTTTGCAGGTTTAAACCGAATCGAGATGATCCAGCGAGTGATATTTATGCTGATGAAATATTCTCTCCTCCCATCTTTTCGGAGAGGGCTGAAAATAAAGATACGGATAAGAGATCCCCCATCCATATGTATCCTGATAATGAATGGCCTGATAACTTCGGAAGAAACTTTAATCATGGCTCTTCTGAAGAGCAGACTCTGGCCGATAAAGAAACGCTCATTCAAGAGCTCCTGAAAACAGCTAAAGACACAGAAAAACTATTTGAAGGATTTCAGGACAAAGCTGAACGGTATCCTGATGATGATGTAAGTTATAATTTAATAATTATATTAAATGATTTACATATTTGATAATATTCTTCATCATTAAATGAAACTTTTATTTCTTTACTTACATCATTTTTAACTTCGTGTGGTTATGTCTTTTTCTTACGATTAGTTCAGATGCTTAGTTACTATAATTCTTTGTAAAATTTTGTTTTATAGATATTATTTATCTGTAGATTATGAGATTTATGAGATTTAGTTTACATATAAACTAAAATGTCTGCTCTTTATTTACCCATTAAAGAGCTGTGCTGGCTTAAGGTTAAGATCTTGGTTAATGAAACGTAGGGTTTCTGGTTCAAGACCCAATTCCACCAAAGAACCATCGTCTTAAGTGGTCTGTTGCACGCTAAATCCACCAGGGCCACACGTTATAGTACTGGTGTGGTGTGGTGGTGTCACCCCAGGTGCCGTCTTATCTGACCATGGTTCAAAATGACGAGGTCCATTTCAAAATAGACCTAGTTTTGCTTTACAACTGGATGCTAATATAACTAAATTTAACTAAAACTAATTACCCAATACCAAATTTGTCCTATTTATATCTGCCATCTTATGAGTGGTAATAAGACTGATTAATTATAGTGAAACAAAACTATAAAGGATTATGATTCTCATGGATAGCCACATGTAAAAAAATCTGACTCTAATTTGGAATAATTTATTAAAAGAAAAATACCACAATTTGCCATTTTGAAGGATCAATTTGAGATTCCGATAAATTTAAAATAAGGATAATCTTATTATATCTCAGAGATAACCAAAAGAGAAAAAAATGAATTTTGTGTTATTTTTGAAGAACCTAATAAAAGAAATAAAACAATCTTTAGCCAATTTAGAATATCAGTTCAAGATTCCGATTAATTTTAGTCGAATTTTTCATAAAACGATAACCAATTATTATTTCTTCATCATTTTATCTGAAATAGTTTTTGTCAAACTATAAACTAAGAAATACTGTTTGGTGCATTTTAATCTACAAACTGGTTCTTGCATCAAAAATTTTAAAACTAAAACAAAAAAATTAAAGTTGATAATGAATATTGGCTTTATTTTGTTGATTTGTTTTCTTACGATTGGTGCAAATACTTAATTATCAAAAAACTTTTCAATATTCTGATTGGTTATGCTATTTATCTGATGTTAGAATTTTATTCCTTACTACTAAACTAAAAATGTTGGTTTTCTAATTATCCAACATAAAGACTGCCCTGTTTATTTCGATCATCTAATGCATGGTAATTATTTTGGCTAATAATAACGATACAAGATAATAAAGAATAATCTCATGAATTACCAAAAGAAAAAAAAAAGATCCTTATATGTTTTAGAACGATTTAATTTTAAAAATTCGCCAGTTCAAAAAATAAATGTGAGACTTCAATCAGTTTTATTGGAATAATTAATAAAAGAATAACCAATTAGTATTTTTTTATTATTTTAACTGAAACAGTTATTGTGAAACCTTGAACTAGGATTTAAAAAAACTTGTTTGACGCAGCATAAATTGATTCTTGAACCATAAACATCTAGCAAACCAAACCAATTTAAATCAGGATTTTTCTTTCTTTTTTAAAGATCATTTTTTACATATTTCATTTTTTAAATAAGCTTTACAAAAATACCTTCTTTTTTATAATTTTGTAAAAAATTATTATTTTGGTTGCAGCATTTACTCCAATACGTACAAATACAATAGATAATAGATATTTATCTTATTATCAATTTATTTTCAAATTTAAGATAATCCTATTTCTTTCAAAGAATTGGGAGATTTTTTTTATCGTAACATTTATTACAATGGGATAGTACTCTTATATATAATTGGAAGTCTTGAACAGAAAATAAGATGATATATTATAAAAATATCACATTTTGAATTAGGCAACCGGAAATGAAGAAAACTCACTGAGGACAGATTTGAATGTGACCTTTTATAAAACTCATTTGCTTCTAAGAGAAAATAATATATTGTTGCGGTCTGGAATTCTCTGAAATCCAAATCCAAATAAATTATATGTGTTTATAAATAAAAGAATTGAATCCAGTGGATTGTGTATTTTATAATAGATTCATACTTTCTCCGATCTAAAGATTTGATTTTTTCTGAGAAAAATCTGGATTCTCTTCTTTTTATTAATGTTTTTTTTTATTGCTGAAGATGCAGAGGATAGAAAATCTTATTATAAATGGGATAAAATGTCAACATCATCTTTCAATTTTAGTCCATAATACAATCTCATTCACAATTCAAGGAAACAATTTTCGAATAATGAAATTCCAAAGTATAATACATTTGGGAAATAAAACCGATAGGAAAGCCAATTTTAGTACATCTTATTGAGATAATGAAAATGAACATGTTTTCATCTCTCAGTGTACAAAAGAAAGTTTTCCATTTTCTCTTGCAACACAAATTCTTCAAAATGAAAAGATACTTTTAATCCTGTAACAACAAATGCGAAATGAAAGCAAAGTTTTCACATATAAAGTGAATGAGGATTCTTTGTAAAATAGAAAATCGTATTTTTAAGGCATTGTAAAATGCCGCAATGAAATTATGAAAAACGTTGTTTATATTGATATATTTTTTCGCGTTTTTTGCTGTATTGTTTTAAAATATTTATTAATATTCCAAATGTTTTAAGCTTAAATTGCATCTGAAATTATCCAAAATATATTTTAAACCCGTATACAAAGAATATAATATAAAAATTGAATAAAACAACGAAGAAATTAATGATATTAATAATGTTAAAAAAATTTATTTGTAAAAATTCATATTAAATAAAATTGAAAATTCACGGGAGCTTACCAAAAAATAAGATGCATAATACAATAAACAGAACGACTTAAAGTCTCCCTGATAGTATGAGGGAATTATAGGAGTTTCAAAATTTGTAGTTTTAAAATATTTTGCTGCATCGTTATTAGGCGAAAAATTACCTAAAATATTTCATTGAAAATTTGAGCCAGCATTAATACTTCTTGTGAAAAACCGACCACCTCGTTACCACTGAAAATAGCAGTATCAACAAGATTCACAAATTTAATACTGGAGAACCAGTGGTCATCACAGGCGGCTAATATTAAAATGAATTTTAGCGAAAGTAGTACTGGGGTTATGGCTAATAGGTTCTGTCGATACATTTGACGTTTATTTTGAAAAAGCATTGAATATATGTTTTAAGGAAAATATGAAATTGGCGATATCGGACCAGTAGATGACCCGTAGTTAATATCATAGTAAGTTTCTCATTTCTACTTTTTTGAAAAATTGCTTGATCAATATATATTGAAATTTTTTTTAAAATCGATTTTATTTAATGAGAAATCTACATTGTTTTCATAGATTACATGATCATTTATTGATATATTTATTTTTTTCAATTATTTTTTAGAGTATTTAAGAGTAATATACAATTGGTATTGAAAAATTATTGAGTCATTACATGCAAAACAGCTGCTGTTCACACTACGATCGTCAAACACTGTCATCTTGTGAACTAGAATTTTATCTTAGTCTGAAGTTTCGATACCATTCACTTACATATGGCTTTATTTGAGATTTATGCCTTTAAGTGCAGGATAATTCCAAAAGAATTCATACAGCTGCCCTTCAAAAACATTTGTGTGTACAATGAGTCATATTTATTGATCTATATTAATCTGAGGCATGCACCCTGGTTGTGAGTCGGATTTTCTCCTAAAGCCATAACAGCTGTTGTTCTATATACTCCGACAAACTGTCTTTTATGCGACGTGCTTATATCGCTATTGGGTTGCTTATTTCAGCTTTAAACACGAGCGTATATAATTCCAAAAGAGATCATGACTCTTATTCAATCTGAAATCTGATTTTAGCTCACTTATTTTTCTACGAGTTCCATTATTTTTACTTTTAATTTTATTTTTCAAGCATCAGTGTGTGTTCCTGCAATTCGAAAATATAAAACTGAGTACATGATAATTTTCAGATAGTGTATGATAAAAAGAAAAGTAACTTAAAATATAACCCTTTTGTTATAACAAAGGGAAAATTTTGAGATTAATTCATGCAAAAAAGAATTTTATTAAATAATTAAATTTAAAATATTTAAATACATAAATCTTAAATAATAAAATTAATTTTTAAATTTAAAAAACTAAAAGATGAAACAATTTTTTAATGATTTAAATATAAAATATTTAAATAATATAATTATTTTTGTTAAATTTTAATAACTAAAAAGTTTTTTAAAAATTGAATAATTATATAAAGCAATTTTAAAATAGTTTTAAATAATTTAACGTCTTTTCTGTTAGTAAGATGAAAAAAAATATTAAAACGAATAACAAACTATCTTTGAAATTGCATGCAATTAACCATTAAATTGTTCCTTATTTTATTCTAATTACACACTCAATCAAATAAAAGTAGCAAGATACTATGGATTGGAACAAAACTATTAAGTAAAGGTTTATTTATTATGAGTATCAAGATATATTTGATTCTTTATTATGCGCATCAAGTTATATTTATTACCAGTGCTCTCGGTTATGTTTAATTTGTTTTGGTTATGTTAAATTTCTATGAAATATTGAAACAATTCATATTTATTGTTTCATTAAAAAATACGTTTGCGCGTCAAATTGTAAGTAATACGGAAGTCATGAATTTACGTCTTTACTTCTTACTGTGTGAGTGAGTATCTCCAAAGTCAAATGAAATGAGTCAAATAGAAAGATACAATCAAACACAACTGTCCCAATTATTTAGCATCTACTTGTAATTTCACTTTCTCATACCTCAGATATGTTGATTCTAAAACCAAAATGATAGAGGCATTTTACTTGGGTAAGTTTAACAACGTGATTTCTGTTTCAGAAAAAAATAAACAAAATCTTTATTTCTGATATTTTAACTATGGGTGAAAAACATTCTATTAAATATTTATTTTCTAAAAAAAATTAAAGGTTATTATTGTGCTACCTCGTTTAAAATTGTTATTGTAAATTATTACAAACCAAACAAATTTTGAAAATTTAGAAGAAAATATATGAATTATATCGTTAAAAATATCTTTAATATCATTAGTTTTGTGATGATATTTATATAAACGAGTTCCATATATGCCTCTTAGATCGTTTTATCTGATTTTTTGGCGCAAATTATAAAGATATGTAAAAATCAAAAGACATTTGCAAATAATGGCAAATATAAATAAGAAGAGTTTTATGTATAAATATAAATTCAACGAATATTGACTTTAAAACTCTTTTTTCATTTGAGCTTTGTTTTTTGCTTAGATTAATTTCTTATATTTTAAGCGAAATTTAACAAGGCACTTGTTTTTCTGGTAGATCTTAAAATGCTTTTCATGGATTTCCATGCAAAAATATCGTCTAATCAAATAATATTATTTTGTGTTTGCGATAGACAGAAGAGATTGCAGAGATAACTTTTTATTGTAGATTCATTCTTAGAAAATGCTATTTTTCGTTATCATTTAAGATATTTTTGAATTTAGTTTACTTATTATTTGGAATTTCATTCAATCAGTAACTGTGGCTTTTTTATGAGCAAAATTAAACTTTATAGTTTTTAATTAAAATTTGGTATTAAGTTTCATTTTTTAATTAAACAGGGAATAAATTGAATCAAGATAGCGAGAAATATCAAATTTTTCGGGGAAGTCTGAAAATCTAAAATTACATAGCTCATGCAAGTTTTAGCAGGTGCACTTGAAATGGTTAAAATAAGCATACTGATTCAATTATTTTACATTCTCCATGTAAACTGAGATACAGAGTTCGAAGTCAGTTTCTTGTTTTTTAATTGCATTCGTTACTGCAAAATTAATCGGTTTTTTTTTCTTCACAATCTTGCCTACTCTGATTACATAGGAAAAACATTTGTATGCGAAAGGAGAACATGCCAAGTTCAGTAAATTTAATCAAATGCAAAGTATCAGATGAAATGAAACAGTAGAGATTAATTAAAAATGTAATTGCCAAAGCTGATCGAATGCCATTTTCTCCAAAAATGTTTGGATTGCAAGATAAATGCGATGCAAAATAATATGTATAAGTATTCAAAATTTTCATATATTTCTTATTAATCATAAAGACTGTATATTTAAAAAAGAACTTGTTCATATGTTTAGTACAGAGGAATCGTATTATCCCTTATAATTAATTTATCCAAAATATGTAAAAACTGTTTAGCACATCCTTCTATAAAATGATAAATTATAAAATAATTAAATGCAAATTTATCGTTTATATTGAGATAAATAAAAATTTTATTTTATTCTCATTTAATAACATTAAATTTGTTCTTAAATTAATCGTTTAGTTTCCTTACTCTATATTTCACTAGTTGTTTTTCACTACCACCTGATTCGATGAAATTTTCAAGATTTAATAAGTAGAATTACTTCTTATATGAAATGCTATAATGGATGTTTAAAATTCAAATTTTCAAAGATATATAATTTGTATTATATTAGAAGCTTTGTATCTATTTTCTTTATTAAGATATGTTGAAACTGAGTATTAAATTGTTTTTCGGTTATTTTACAGAAAGTGTATGCTTTAATCTGAAACCAGACATAGTTAAATTTAAACAACTAGAACGACCGGCTCTATTGAAATATATTCATAAAAAAATATAAATAATCATTGAAAAAATTTTGCATCAATATTTTTGCATAATACTGAATATGCTCTCTCTCTCTCTCTCTCTCTCTCTCTCTCTCTCTCTCTATATATATATATATATATATATATATATATATATATATATATATATAATATTGTAAAATCCTTTTACTACTCTAATTTTAAAAAATCTTATTCATGTAATTTTAGTAAAAAGATGAAATTTTAAGCATAAAACTTTCCATTAATAACAAAAAAAATCCCCAGCGGATCTCCATACATTTGTTATCAATAATGATAGCAAATTGAAGAAAAAAAAATATTTCAAGCAACAATAATAATTCAAAACCAGAATAACCAGTCTTTCTGAAACTTTTTGACATATTCTCTATCAAAGGTGTTATCTCCTTCTCTTAACGGAATTTTTATCATTACCGTATCAAATTGCAAAACTTTATCAGAGCCATGAATGCGACGAATACTCAAATTTTTATTTTCACAATTATGAGCTTCATTTTATTGTAAAGTCTGTATTGTGATCCCTTCAATAGACTTTACTCTTTTTAGAATGTTGGAATATGTACTGTGTCATTTTAAACCCAAAGTGTCAGGTAGAATTTATTTGTTTTAGTAGCTATTTATGAAAAATATTTTTTTATGCCTTTATGTTCTATTTAAGATACAAGTGATATTCTAAAAAAGAAAACGAAAATTAAATTTAGCTCTTTTTTTACATATCTTTACTTATTCCATTTCAATTTTCCATTCCATTCATATAGAAAATTGTTTTCAATATAAGTAGCTTTTTTGTATATAAACGTTGAGAGTATAGAAAAATCGAGGTTTTGCAAATAGTTTATTTCAAAAATATTTATAAAAAAAGCTTAGATATTCATTCTTGAAAATTTAAAAAGTTTGTTTTTTATTTTTTATATAATATATATATATATATATATGTATATATATATAGATATATAATATTTAATACATACTCAAAAAATTATTTTATTTCTCTTTTTGATGAAAACAAATTTTTATCATACATTTCAAGACACTTGCTTCATATTTATAGATAATGCAATTTATGTAGGAATTTGTCACATTTTTTACAAGTAGAAAGTGTATTTTGATTATATTTTCTATGCTCCTCAGAAACCACTCTTGTTCAGATTCTGTATCATGGTCCCTTTCCAAATTTTAAGCATTAGACAAATTTAAACTATCACCAACTTAACTACCATGGAAACATTTGCAATAGGATCTCAGAATTCCTTCTTCGCAAGTTCAACATATTCACAATGTTGAATGAATTTGAAGCGTTGGAACACGCACAGATCAATTTCGCCTTAACCTTCAACTCAAACTCAGATATCCTACCTCACTGGTTTCTGCTATTTTTATCTACTCCCAGCTCCCCTATGAAGATATAGGAAGTGAAAATTATAAGTGTTTAAATATTCCTAGACTTCCGAAGCAAAAGAGAAATGATAGGGTCAAAAAGAGCCCATGCGTGTGTGGAAAAATTAACAGCTAACCATTCAGTGAACCATTGATAGGCAAAAATCTACTTGCATGATACCATTGGCAATTAATGGCAAGGACAGAGTTCATATACAGATACAAAAAAAATATTATATGTACTCCTCCATTTTACATGTACTCGTATGTTTCCAACCGACTGAAACGGAATTCTGTTTTCAGATTATAATTGCAATCGCAAGATCACATACCATATTTTATTTTATTTACTCTCAATGATTTTTAGCTATCGGATTTGCACACTTGGGAAAATACAGTTCAGAATCATTACGGATTCGGTTTCAATTTCGATACATATCTATAGATATATGAATAATCTACCTATCAAATTTGAGCCGTCTAGTTATTTTCATTTCATAGTTACGGTGTAAACTTTTATTCCAATTGCTAGGTTGAAAGACTTCCCTGGAGGAAGTATTTTCAACATTTTAGAAAATCCTTCAAATTTGATGCAAAGACCAAAGGCCAAATTACATTCGTTTAGTTTAAAGTATTTTTTTAGTTCCAAAAGTGTCTTTTTCGGCTATCGATGCACATATAAAGTCAAATACTGTCTACTGCACGTATAAAATCAAATACGAATTATTTAACAATTCATCATGGTACTTCATATATAAGCGATAATTTTAAAAGCTATGAGGCGTCTTTATTAATATCAAACCAAAAATATGTATTACCATCTTTGAAGTGGTGTAAAATTCAATTTTGGGCTCTAGACAGTAAAAAAAATTGTTTTGAGCAATAAAAGTAAACATTTTATTTAATTCTTAATTAATTAAAATTCAAGTCATTGCAAGTGAGATATAAAAATAGATAGGAAGAAATTAATAAAAAAATGTATATATACATATAAAGAGCACTTGAGATAATACTCAAAATAAATTTAATTTTTCTCAAGAATGATAAAATTCGATTTCAAATGTGGTGAAATACAGGTTTTTCAAGAAAATGTATTGCTAAAACCAAAATAAAAAATATCGTTGTAAGAAAATAATTGCAATAACATCAAACTAACGTGAAAATGTTTTAAATCAGCAAAATTCATTTTCATTAACATCTGTATATAAAAAAAAATTCTAGTATATCTAGTATATAAAAAATTGCAAATAAATTTTTAAGTTTTCAAACGCCAAACTGCATAATGTTCACGACATTCAAATTATGACTAATCCTTCAACTCTTATTGAAACAAATTAGTTTCTACTAGCAGAAAAAAAACTGCCAAATACAAAATTTTGGAAAAACTACTGAATAGAGAAAGATATAATTCATCGCTATCAATATGCATATTAATAAACACTTCCGGACAATATTCAGAAAATAATGCAAATTTTCATTAAAAAATAAATAATTATTCATGTTTAAATATAGAAGTGCCAAAAGAACATCACTTCCTTCGCTGGTAGATTATTCTAAAAATAGTTATTAACACGAAGGTTGAAATTTCGGCTCAAATTAATATATACATTTCTGAGGAAAAACGAGAAATTAAAATATATCATTATAATTCATTGAAATCGATGGGAAACTCTATCTTATATCTAACTATCCCTTCATTCACAAAAGCTTTTGAGAATAATAAATATCAATATGAAATAGTTATATCGTAAATAATATTTTTAGAAAAATTCAAGAATTTGAAATTGTATGAGTGAATATGTGATGAATTATATGATCATATATATATGAATTTTATATGAGATATGTTTTTCCATCCTATAATAATAAAATTCTTTGATTTTGTATTGCTTTATTTATTTTTCCCACTATATGGAAGTTAAGTTTAATGAAGTTTAGTATAAAAAAACTCTAAAAATCTTTTTTAAGCGAATAACATCCAATATAAAAACTAAATTAGCAGCGCTATTTAAATTTACACTATTTAACTGCTGACATTACTAACAATTTCATGATTTTCATTTCTAGACTCCTTTACTCAAGACTGAATTATCGTCTGATTTAACACAGCTCCCTGCGTTCACCGAGGGTGGAATCGAATGGTTGCCGACCGATGATGAAGTTGATGGAATGGTTGATGAGCTAATTGAACCGTATGACAAGAAGAGAATTAAAGTGACATACCGCGAAAATAGTCCATTTCAAGAGGAAAGAGATGAAGACGGGGACAAAGGAGGTAGTCAAACGAATGTAATTACCCTGAATGAACCTGCCTTTGATCACAGCGATAATGATCCATTGAAATTTCGTGAAGAAACTCCGGAAAACGATTTGAGCAAATTTCAAGACCAAGCATCAGAAAACGACTTGATGAGATTTCAAGATCAAGCATCAGAAAACGATTTGATGAGATTTCAAGAAGAGGCTCCAACATTTGGAAAAGTACCCTTAAATGATGATGATTCGAATTTCCAATGGAACACTAAGCATCGAACTAAATTAATGGACGATGATTTGACTCGCTTTGCTAAAGGAAATACTAGCCCTGGTAGAACGAATATTTTGAGTTCTACCCAGCCCGAAACTGACGAGCTGAGTGGTACGTGTATGTGTGATTTAATATTTTTATTTCTAAGCTTGTAAATTTTATGTATAAGGAGTTTAATTTTTTTCGATATTTATATTTCATTATACAAAATTTAAATTATTTTGATTTTTTGCGAGTTAAATTTTGTATATAAAAAATAATATAGAATTATTTGACATTTACTATCGCGGCGTTGGTAAAATTTATTTATAAGTTTGATTTTAATTTCTTTCACATATTTATATTTATTTCATTATATAAAATTTAAAGAATTTTTCAAAGTTTTGAGAGCAAAATTTTTAATGTGAAAACCGGTATAATATTATTTGATATTAATTATCAATCTCTTCATAAACTATAAGCATAAGAAGATTAATTTTAATTTCTTTCATATATTCACATTTCATTACAAAAAAATTCAAATATTTTTTTAAAGTTTTGTGAGTTAAATTTGGAATGTGAAAATTTTATGAAATGATATAACATTGATTATTGGGCTATTCATAAGCTTTATGTATAAGAAGTTTAATTTTAATTTGTTTCACATATGCACATTTTACTACACAAAGTTTGAATAATTTTTCAAACTTTTCTGAGTTAAATGTAGTATGTAAAACCCATTATGGAAAGAATAATTTGATATTTATTATCAGTATATAACAGCATTTAATTTTATGATTAATTTTATACATGATATTAAAATGTTAACTATTTTTTTCTTTTGTTTTAATGTACATGTAGGCTCAATAAATCCACTAAAAGAAAAAAAACTTAAAAATTATAGCTTAGAGCTTTTAGAAATCATAATTTGAATTATATTTTAAAAAATCAGCTCTATAAGATAAATAATAAAAATATATTATAGAATATAATACGTATTCGGGAATATATGTTAAATATACATCAGGGGAAATGATTCAAGAAATTAAATAATCTTTAATTCAAGAAATAAATTGAATGCTTGTTGAATAAAAGTTTTAATGAATAAAAAAGCAATTCTTGATGTTTATTATAGTAAATTGTTCAATTAATCATAAAATTCTCAATTCAAGTTAGCTGAATTACTTTTCCGGGTTGAAAATAAGCAAATAGAAACCAGATTGAAATAAAATCCAAAATTAATAAATGTTCCAAATAATATAAAATTCCAAAATAAATACATGTGACATACTTTAAAGAGAAATAAATATTCAGTGTTTAAATATTTGTATTAAGAAAAATTACTTTCTTGATGTATCTTTTCTATATTGAAATATTTCTCAAATTCACATTTTAAATTACTATTTTGAAATCTTTGAAGAAAATTATTAAAAAATTTTGAAAACTTTTAAAAAACATAAGCTTTTAGATTAAATATTATTTACGTTGAAGAAAAGAAAAAAATCTTTATTTTAAATATTTCAAAAACTTTTTTAAACAAATTTTTAATATTCTTTATGGCATTATTTTCTATTTATTTTGTCAAAAAATTATAAAAATGTGTGAAAATTATCTTTTTTTAGACGTAATTGAAAACGATTATTTAGAAGATCAGCTGTATGCAATTCTTCCACTTAGCAAGAACAAACCTATATCTTCGAATGATAAGAGATATGATACAAAAAAACCTGGCCCAACCTACATGATTCATGAAGATGAAGATGGTGATACATCGCACGATGATGATGAAGTAAATTTTTTTTATTTACTAATTTACACTTATTCTTTTATATTTATAATCTGTAAAAATATTTTTCTAGAATTTTTCAATATTCTTAATCTTTAAAAAGTCAGAAAATGGCGTTTATAAAAAATTTCTACTGCGGATCGTTTCTAACATTTTCACGCATATAAAAATATCTAAGTCTAAATAAGGGAAAGAAATTTTTAAAAGGTTAAAATTTGAGAAAAAAAATCATACAATTTGGTAATATTTCGAATTTTTATATTAAATTATAATTTAATCACATTGATCCATGTATTAAGTTTTTAAATAAAATCAATGAATTATTTAGAAAAAAAATATTTTTTGCATAGAGTCCTTTATTTACTAAAATAAAATATATAAAAGACGGATAGATGTATGATTTTTTTTTTTTGCAGAAAAAAAACCTTTCTTCTTCAGTTTTTGAGGTTTATGTACCAAAAGAATGAGACATTCATTGATTTTGGTTTCTGAACGCTATGCGTTTAAAAATTTATTCCATTAAAAATGTGACTTATACGTGGATTTAGCCTATGTTATATTCATGACTGTGAATCAAACATTTTTGTTCTGGTGAAATAGAAGAGTAGAATGACGATTTAAATCAAAATAGTACTATCGTTTATAATAGCCGTTAAATCATTTCAACCTTCTGATTGGTATATTTTTTAAAAGGAGAATCAATTTTAATTTTTCAGGTTTATGATTTATCTATTTTTTTAAAGTTTGATAATTTGTTGAATCTGAAAAATTATGCTTGTTTTTTAATTTTTACTCAAACATAAAAGGTTGTTTCCTTTACAAAAAATTTAATCAAAAAAGAATTTACGCCCGTGTTTCATTGTTTTTAATTTTTATCGACCATTTTAAAATTGTTTTGTTTTAAAATAAATTTAATCAAGAATGACTTTGCAAGCGTGTTTTTTTTTTTTTGCTTTTAATTTTTACTGAAGAATTTAAAATTGTTTTCTTTTACAACAAATTTAATCAGAAAAGAATTTACAAGAGCATATCTGTATCTTAAAAATTCAAAATCAATTTTCCATAGTTATACTACAATATGTCATAATCATCTGAATAATATATTTTCCTAGAATGCATTATACCAATGAATGTGAAGTTATTACATCCAATCATTTCAAATAAATAAACATATTAAAGAAGTGATAAATTTTGAAATACTACTTGTATTTCGTTGAGAATATTTGGGAAACAGAAGAAACAAGTATATCAATAAAAATTTATACGTGTTGTACGTGTTATGTACATTAATAATACTCATTTTTAGCAATAAAAATCTGACTAAAATTCTCTTTTTTTTTTTCTCAGAAATACTTACTATGCTTGATTCAAGAGTTTTTTTCCCTTTTTTTGAGAGGGGAGGGGGTGGATATCGAAGTTATTCCAATTTACAACATTTTTCCTTTAATTTGCAATACTCAAGTAGATTCAATGGCGAAAAAAGTAATTTTTGTTGAAAAAAAATATATTTCTGTGAATGAAATTATATGAGAAGCCATCTAATAAAAAATTATCTTTCTCTCCAATAGATTTTATTTATAAAACAGCTAACTTTAACATGAGTAAAATAATTAATTAGTAATCAATAAGAATCTTTTGGAAAATATGAATAAAAAAGGTGTAATAAATTAATTCGAAGTTAAAAATTGCATTAATTAAAAAAATAATCTTTTAAACAGCAATACTTAACTTTGTAAAACTGCTTTCAAAATTACATTTCAATAATTTTATATAAGTGCTGAATTAAGCCTTTTATTAGATTTAAACTTCCCGAATGCGAAACAAGATATAAGAGAGAAAAACACTCAAGGAATTAATTTGTTTTGAATAAATCTGTTATCATCCACATGAATCTTTTCCGTGATTTCCAACAACGAGTTTTGCAACAACAGAAAATCATGCTTTCCACATTTTCCTCACGTATAAGTCCGTGTTCAGAAGTTTGCCGCTAACTTTAAAATTTCCCCGAAGTGGAGTTATGAAATATAAGTGAAGGCTTATTTAAAAGCAAAAATTCATTAAGCTTGTATTCAGTGGGGTTATAAGTTAATGGACGAAAAGCCTCTAAACATATTATATTATTGGATTATAAATAATTAGAAATTTACTGAAAATATTACCTTTCTGTCCATTTACTCTCCTTCAGGAAGCTTCTCAGAATTTCGCAGAAAGCATATGAGTAAATCCATTAACGTATTTTGCTCACAAAAGCGGATTATAGCGGAGAAAGAATGAATTAGGAGAATGCTGCTTTTAGAAAAGTTAATCTGTTCCCTTTACACCATGGAAGATGCCTACAATTAATTTTACTTTAATAAATCAGTTTTCGTCTGACTCATTAAGAACATTCTCAGTAAGTGCGTTATGAGCGAACCTATTAATGTGACGCTTATTTAACAATTTCTATATAATTACTCCCAAATGGACCCTTTTTGGAAAATCCTTGTGAAGGTACTTACATATAAGCAAATTTTTGGTTCTGTTAACAACGAAACTGCAGTCCTCGCCGTTAAATGGTATTCCCATTTGGGCGTCCAAAACTGTCCAATTCGTTCTAATAGGATTAATACTAAGTGAAGGAAACAGCTTCAGAGTTCCGGAAATCATCTTATTCAAAATAATGGAAAAGCTTTCATAGGTAAATAAAATTTTGAGAATTACATAAAAATAGACTTAATTCTTTTGCTGCATATCTTCTGTCTACTTCTGAAAAGTTAATATTCCATTTTGTGAATCCCTTATCTCTTGATTCATTCTCAATTTCTCTCTAATTTTGATAATTCTATAATAATTTAAATTAATGAAATTTTGCCTAGCAAACGAACGAAAGTAAGAAAAACAGCATTAAAAGCAAAATGCATAAGGAGAATATCTCCATTCTCTCAAAGTTTTTCATAGCAATTAAAGTTTAGATATAATTTGTAAACAAATGCAGAGGCATTTAATTTCAATTTTTTTTATTTCAACAAGACGTAATAAAGAGAATTTTTCGAAAAATAATTAAAAGAAAGCATTTATAACATCTTATATCATAAAAATACATATTAATGAAGACGATAGAAATGGAAAACATGAGTATTCTTCTAAATTATATAATCCTTCAGAACTTAAGAACTAATTTTAACTCTTCGATAAAAAATATCTTACCAATCCTTTCAATTAATGTAGCAAGCATATGCCTTTTTAATATAAATTCTATAGAATTTTATAATATAGATAACTTTTTTAAAACCTGGTTAGTGGCAGTAAAGGTATAGCTATGAAAAAGTATGACCGATCAAGGAATGATACTTTCCTGCAACATCATATTTATCCATAAAAAATGGCTTAAATGCACATATATATTTTTCAGTAGTACTCCATCTCCTCCTTCAAGGCCAACGCCTCGAAAATGCACTCCTCACTCTCTTCTAACCGTTGCATATTCATCATAACACCCCTCTTCAGTTCATATTCTCTGACTACAGGTGGTTATTGAAATAAATTTATGAAGGATTCAGTTATTTGAAGACGACCTTACTGAGTTCTATTCAGTTTTCATATTTTAAAAAATAAAAAATCTTAACTGTATTCTGCATCTTAAGTAGAAATTATTATATGCTGCTCTAAAAATCCCATTACACCCAAAGATATAAAAAAAATCTGAAATAAATTTGGTGTTATTAAAAATTAGATTATGAAACAAAAGAATTTTTTCACTCATTCCGTATTAGTTTAAAATAAATGTATCTAACCACCTAATTTGCCGTAAGAAGGCACTGAGTATTATAATTTCATCCTTTTTTAAGCCTATGTTTTACCTACTTATTTTGAAAAAAAATGTTAACGCAACATTTTGACGGATAATTTTAAAGTACATTCACCTTAGATATATTATCAGAAAATTAATACAAAGAAATAATCAAAAGAAAATAATTTGACAGGAATATTTAAAAAAATTAATTATTATTATATTGATGAATTTATTCAATTTATGTCTTTTTTGTATTCTTAGAATTTCCAGAATTAAGAAATTCATCTAAATGTATTGGATGGCCAACAAGATATATTTCTGAATGTTCAAAAAATTCTGTAAATTTTGACATAAATAATTAGCGAACTCAAAATTATTTAAAATCAAGAAATTATTCTTCATTTTTGTCGAAGCATGACATATCTATAGTAAGTTCAGTGTATGAAAATGTTATATTAAAATGAATATATGTACAATAATCTTTCTGTATGCTTTTTTCCCTAAGATTTAAAGCGCCTTTTGAAGTAATTCAATAAATTCAATACAATCAATAAAACCACGCTTTCTTTTTTGATCCATAGATGGCGATGCAAGGAACCGACCGGTTCATACAAGCTCTTTCTAGGAAAGTGTGGCAGAACCAGAACCAGTTGCATTCTCTGTTCACTCCATCTGTCGGAGTTCCGAAACCTTTATTACCTTTCATTCGAAGATTTGAAGCAACAGGTATGAAAGAAAAACCTTTCACTTTTTGACACTTCTGAAGTTACTTAATTTTTTTCCCACTGTGCGCATGCGCGGGTTCTTTCCTTTGTTAACTGCCATTCATCGAATGTTTCTCCTTTTTTTTCCATTTCCCCGCTTCTCTTGGAAGTGACAAAAAGATTCCAAAGAACTGTCACTTCACAGCAAAATAACTCATTTTAAAGTCGGTTTTTCAATTTATTTCTTTCAATCAACAGGCAATTTCATATTGAACTATATTCATGATTTTTCTCTTGCTATTATTAGCTTGAATAGCCACAAAATCGATAAAATTGTTCAAAGAATTGAACTTATTCTTGAAAAGAGAAATTCATTCATATGAAAAGTCTTTTTAAATTATTCTAGTGACTTCATATATTTCATTTCTCCTTTCTCAGTACTTGAAATTGCTTATTTGATGTCATTCATAAGAATAAATTACATATTTTCGTCATTCTTCAAATTTTAGAATTTTTCTTAAACAAATATTTTTGCCATTCTTATATACTGTTTATTCCTTGCGATATTTTTGTTTAGTTCACAAGGTAAAGCATCATTATTTTGCAAATTAATGCGTTTTGATTTTATATATTAAATTAAAACCTTGAATTTGGAGAATGTTAATATTTTTTGGTGAATGTCGGAAGGTGGTTATGGTTTGACATTCAGCTGAGAATATCGACATTTTTCAGATACCGAACTTTCAAAGTAATATATATGCATGATTAATGGGATTAAATCTTCCTTATTAATAGCAATTGGTCAATGCGATTAATTTATTAATTATATTGATCTATTATTATTAATAATAATGAAAGTTTAATCATATTATATGCAAAATATATATACCTCACGATTTAGGGAATAATTTTACTTTGAAGAAGACGTACAAATCCTATAATATTGTTTGTATATGATATAAATATCACTGATAAAAAGGTTTTAAATACAATTTTGTATTTCAAGCTTTATAAAAAATTATAAAAACTATATATAATGTTTCTAAAATTTATGAGTTATAAATTTACTTTAAAAAATGTTTTAAGAACTAATTGTGGAAACTTTATCACTTGAAGTGTCTGAACATACTGTTAAAATAATATATATTTTTTCACTAAAGAATTACACATTGCCTTTCAGATAACTTTTGAATGCCTGAATTTTAGGTACAGCATAATGTTTCAGATTTTTCTCTTTCTTAATTTATCAAACAGCTGAAGAAAATTTAAGTGCTTTTTTTTCAATCCCTGAATTTTGTGGCGTCATCCATCTGTATTAAATTATAATATCAATAACCCAGTTCAAGTTTGAAATTCCTAGAAAATATTTTCATTGATGTTTTATAGATATTTCATTGATATGCTAATACATTTCTAAAATATAATGTAAAATGTCTTGCAAAAAGGCTAAATATTGCCAAATTTTCTGTCATTTTCCTTAAACTAGAACAGTTCAGCTTTCCCTGCATCACTATGTCTCTTGACATATTTGCTGTCATGATTCATGTCTAGATTTGTGCCATATATCTTGTTAAAATCCTTCTTCTTTAGTAATTTAATGTTTCTTTGCTATCTGTTAAGTGTACTTCAGATACAGCAATAAAATCAATGTGAATCACAGGTGATTCTCATGATGACCAATATTAAAAAGTGGCAAAAAATTATTGCACTAAAGTGTTTGGCAATTAAATATATTAAAGTTGTTGAAAATTCAACTGTCGTATCTTCGAAAACATTTTGCTTTAATGGTTTAACTTTATTTCATTATTTGAACCTTAATATCACAAATGTTTATATTCAAAACATGTTAAATTGAAATATTTAATGTATGTTAAAATTATGGAAGGATATTTATTCAATAATACCTGATTGATGTCCATGTACTTTCTTCTCTTGTTTCTTTAATTCAGCGAGCGTTTGTTTTTACTTACATGAATTAATTTATCGCGCAAATTATTTGCATTAAAACAATAAAAATTCAATTTAAAAAATATAAAATCTAATTTTTTCTTTAATTTACAAAAAAGGTTAGGTATGTATTTAAAAATTGTATTCTTGTCAATAACTGATTTTTAGATTCGAGCTTTACTATCTATCGATAACTTTGATGTCAAGGTGCTAGTCAAACTCCCCTCATATAACTAATTTCATGTTTTATTTGTTATGATTTTGATATTATAAAATAGACAAGTAGATGTAATTAAGTTAGAATCTAAGTGATTAAAACATCGAATTTACTTTAAAAGTTTTGAAGTAAAATGTTTCAAATATAACAAAATTTCATCTCTCCTATTTTTTAGTATATGAAATAAAACTTAATTCAATCATTCAACACTTCAATAAAATAAGTTTAATTCTTTCGGATACAATTTCAGACATAATTAGAGTTTTTGCAATAGTTAATTCGAAATTTGATTATATTAAATCATATAAAACATTAATGAGCCACAGCTATCTTTACTTTTTTAGCATCCATTAGAAGGATATTACATGATAATATTTAATTATTAAAATTATCGTATCTAATTGAAAAAAGCATCTATTTCAATAATTATCAAACGCTCTTTGAAAGTTAAGTTTGCTGACCTCGGAAAAAGGGCAAATGTTTTTGATGCCGTGCAAAAAATGTAAAATATACACAATGAATTTCAAAGTAATTTCATTATTTTTTCTAAGAATTTATTGCTTAATTTGCTTTCACTGTTGAAAGCTGCAGAAACAGATTATA
This sequence comes from Argiope trifasciata, assembly GCA_026543055.1. Classification (NCBI taxonomy): domain Eukaryota; kingdom Metazoa; phylum Arthropoda; class Arachnida; order Araneae; family Araneidae; genus Argiope; species Argiope trifasciata. Next base: position 975,429 of record JAPMOQ010044403.1, read on the forward strand.
TTTATCATCAATACCATTTACATGAAAAATAGTAAACTGTAATTACAAGATCGTGAACATGACTACAACTCTGTTCCGTAAGACTTTTGCCTGGGATGGAGTTAATTTCCCTATAAACAACATCATTAATGTAAAGTGGAATTTTATTAAGTATTGCCACCCAATAACAATAACATTCATCCACAAAACTCATTAAACAATTAAGCCATGAACTGTTTCAAATAGAATCAATTTCTTCTATAGTAACACCGGTAAACAAGAGCATAGGTATTAAAACAATTACATTCAGACTTTTCTCTTTCAAATATATTAATATTTTATGTAGAAAATTATGAAATCTAATAAAGATTAATTACAGACAAATACTTTCTGCGATACAATCTGTCAATAAAATAGCATAAATATGTATATTTTTCTTTTAATGTCCTTAATTTGTTCTTTGCTGATAATATATTTCATTTAAATGAATGAAGAAATTTTCAGTTAATTATATATTGCTGTATTGTTGTCAAATAGCTTCTTGACTTCAAACATAAATTGATATTTCAATAAAATTTTCATTGTTAAGTTATTATTGCATATCTGAATTTAAAACAGTCTTATATACTTTTGACTGAAAAAACAATTATAAAATTGAGGAAGCTAAACATGAAATGCAAATTCATTGCAATTCCTTTTTCCTCGGAATGCTTGTAAAATACATCGAGAAAGAAATTAAGTAGTTACCACATTTTTGAGATTTTTTTACAAAATATTAATTAAAAAACAATATTCATTAATGGTAATTCTGTAATTCTGTCTTAATAATTTGATGTTCAAGGAATTATTTGTCAAAAATAATAAAAATACGTTCATCACTAAAGCAGCACAAATTGTAATAAAAAGAAGTTATTTTTCAAACTAGAATTCTATAATGTGTAATCAAACTATAATTCTCTAATGTGTAATATAGTATAGTTCAAGTAGAATATTTATGATATAATCATCTTAATTAAGAGAAAAAGCTGCACTTATGTATAAAACATGCATTGCTGTTGATTGACTCTAAGAATATATAGAAGGAAAACGGATAATACTGAAAATAAAAAGACTTATAATGTTTTATTATACTTAATTATATGGAAAATCTATGAAGGAAAATAATAATTTCAGTTAAGAAAAAACTGTAACTAATTAAAAATTTATAAATTTGCGAATAATTTATCTGTTATTAAAAAATATCTCTTTAGATTAGTATTTTCCAGATGCTCAAAAAAGATTACAATGAATATAGCGATACACAAAATAATTTTGTCACTAAAATAAAATAATTCAGAAAGCGAATATTGTTAAATTGGTGTAAAATAAATTTCTATGAATGCTTTGTTAAAGTGAATTTTTAAAATTCGCTTTTTTTTTTCTTGCATAAAAGAAAAGGAAATGTGGTTTTTAACTAATTGATAAATAAGTAAAAAAACATGAAAAGGCTTCAATTTATACCCATTTGGACATTATAAGATGTAATTTAATAGTTATAAAATTATTTATTAGTATATCTGGTTTTATAATGTAAGACCTTTTATAGTAATTTTTGCATAAGATTGCTTCGCATTGATAAAAATATCATATTCTGTATAAATATTGTTTATTACCTTTCTGATTCTCTTGCATTTATATTTCATTCACATAATGAAATGAGAATATAGCTCGCACCTGAAGTAATTAATTTAATAAAAATATTACAATCCATTCAATTTTTATAATAAAATATAAATTATTGTTGCATATAAATTATGAATGCACGAGAAAACGCTAGCATCATACATATTCCTTTGTAAAGAAATATCCGTAAATAAATGTTAATTATTAGTTTTTTAAATTATATTTCATTTATTGCTTTAAAATTATATATATTTGCATTAGAATTATAGAATATTTATTAATTTCATTATTTTATTTCATTTCATATTTTTAAATGTAATAAATTGAAAACAATTTGTGTAATATTACGGGAGAAAAAAATTAGGCTAATTCATGTCAATATAAAATTGTGTTAAACTGTTTTTCAGTCTTTTATAATGTAATTTAAATGACTTCAAAGAGAGTTAGATGGTTTGATTATATATATTGCAATCTAATAAAAATGGATTGTACTGTGTGAAATCAGGAAAAGAGACTGTTTTATTAATTTTAAATTTCAAAGCTACCTGAATTAGTTATGTTAAGAATTTTCTTTTTCTGTAACACAAAAGCTATACCAAAAAGGAAAAACTATGATGCAGAATGCAGAGAGCAAGAGATCTTCTTAAAGGATATGTTTAAAATAAATAAAAATTTATTTAACTAATTTTTATGTAATAAAAATCGAATTATTTTTTAAAATATTTTGTTACTTCTTCAGATTCAAATATTGCATAAACTTAAATTTTAAAATTTTCCTCGTTCATGATTTTATCTAAATTTTTAATGAAATGTTTTCCCTTCTTATAGAGTTCTTATTATAAAAGTCCTTAATTTTTTTCGGTCGTAAAAAATCTTTTCATTCTCAAAGTTCTTGTCGGTCTCAGGCATTAAATGACGCATAGTTGGTATTTCCGACTTTTCGTTCTTCAAGAGATTTTATTATAAATATCAAAAAAAACTATTTACTTAAGAGTATCCCTTGAATTAACGACTAATTTGCGATTTTTTTTCAATAAAAAATTTTTCTCAATATCAACAACATATTTTTTTAATTTTTTGTTAAATTAGGCAAACAGCCTATCATAATTTGTGTGTGTATAAAATCGAATAATTATTGTTTATTCGAACCTAATACAATTCCATACCCCATGACGGATTTGGATGACATTTCTCACTCTCATTCCTGTATTCCAAAAAAGGATTAACTACTCTCTCCGCTCCTAAAGATACTCTCCCCTCCTATATTCTCTCCCCTCCAAAAGGGCTATTTCCCTTTCTGAAGTTCTCTTCCCTCTAAAAGGGGGTATTTCCCTCCTAAACGGATAAAATGTATACAAAATGTTTTAATGTTTTTTCTCCTTAACTTATGAACATATGAAAAAATATCTTTAAAATACCTTAAGAATTTAAAAAGAAATTGCTTTTCAATGATGCTAATTTCATTTTTATGCAATTAGCAACTTTCAAAACTTTATTTAATGGTATTTTTTAAAAAATTCTTTTTTCTGTTTAATGAAAAATCCTTTCAACTATTAACTCATATTTGTATTAGTGGGTTTTAATCGTTACCCAAGTTAAATTTCGGTCTCAAGACAAATGCACTTTCATTTTTCTTATGTTAATTACATGCATTTTTATATATACAGGTGAACAATAATTTACCTTAATACATTGTGTCAACTGTTTTTCCTTTTTTTACAAATTATCTTATTATTTTCTATTGTCTCACATTTTCGCACTTTTAAATTTATAAAATACTCATTTAATGCAGAAATGGGCCTTCTTAATGATTACATTTTAACGAGGGATTGTAGGGCAATGTGTAACATTAACTTAAACAAGTTTATGTTTAAGTTAATTTTATTTTTCATTTACTTAATTTCACTAGAGATGTGTTTGTAAAAATTTGATGATACTTAATCTTCTTTTTTATATGATTATTATTTATTTTGCTTAAAGCCAAAAAAAAGATAAGATTTTAAATACATTTTAAGATTTTTGTTTAATTCATAAAATAAAATTTGTTCCTTCTCAAGAATTTAAAGTAGATCGTAGATGAAGCAAAAATAAAGACATTGAATAGGATTTTTCAGGTTTTATTGCCCTGTTAGATATTTAATTAAACCAGATTAATAGTTATAATTTTGAAACTGAGCAACGCATATTGATTCAAACTTTTCTATCTTTTACTTACAAATTTTTTTGCTCCAATTTTTTTTAACCTTGTTGTATGGACTATTGAAATCAAATGAAATCTCTTAATATCTGTATTTCAGATTTTTTTTCCCTGTTAACATTTATGATCATATTATTAAAATTAATTTTGCTTTATGAATTTTGTATATCAATTAGGATTTTGAAAAAAAAATGTTAACTTTCTTTTCTCACAGCTAAAAAATTAATCATTTGAAATGCGTATGTTTCACATAAGTCATGAAACTACTCTTAAAAGTATTACAGATGAAATATAATTTAAATTTCCCACAAATCCCTTATCTCAAAAATCATGCCATTGGTCTTTGATTACTTTCAATTTCCGGTTTGTTTTATTTTCCCGGTAATGATTATTAAGCTCCATATTTTACTTACTGTAATACTAAATGAAGGATAATATTTTAGTAGTATTCCATATGTAAACTTACAAACTCTACTCTTTTTCTTAAGGCGAGTTTTTTATGCATGTTCTGGGGTTGAAACTAAGCATGTTTGTTATAAACATATTCAACCTGTTTGAAACTAAGGTGTCCTATATCAAAAATCCGTAGAGTAAAAATTGAATAGGTATTATAATTAAGGGCCAGTTTCTGGAACGTCTTAAAGAATTAAAAATAAAAGTTCAAAAACTGAACGATGTAAAAATATTTCTTCTTCATGCATATAGAAAAACTAGATGTTAATGAGTTACGAGTATTACGGCTAATAATTTTTATAAAACTCTTAACTGTTATACTAAATGGGCATCATTATTTGTTTTAGAATATAGTATTATTTGAACAAGGTTTTTCAATGTATAAAAATTATACAATGCTACAATACACAATGTTATTTCTCAAAGTACGTCAGTAAAAATAAAATATACATAAATTTAGATAATTTTTCAAACTATTTATAATATGATCGAATTCATTTTTGATTCTGGTTGTGTTTTGTATGATATAAAAATGTATTGTTTATTCAGAAGAAAAATTTTAAAAAATTTGGAACTACAAAATATTTATTGCTTTTTTTCAAAATAAAAGTTATTTTATTTGAATTTTTTTCTTCTAATTTTTCTCTATTTTTCCAAAAGTTCTAAATATACATGGTAGAAAGAAGCAAATTCGAATACATTATGACTAGATAGTTTTGATTAAGTAGAGAGATATCATTAAAGAGTTTCTAAAATTTATTCTAGTTATTTGGATACGTTGAAGCTGATACTATCATATAAATCATTTTAAAAGTCCTTATTAAAGTTATTTAAGTCATAAAGTAGCATACATGTTATGTAATTTAAAATAAAATTCATTATATGGAAGATTGCAAAAATATACCTTCTCCTTCAGAAGTAAAGATTTTAAAGGAATCTTCTGCTGACTTCTAAAACTTTTGAAATTAACAGAAGGAATGTTTTTCCCAATTATCTCATTAATTCTTTTTCGAATAAACGGATAATTCTTTTTAGTGTAAACGGAGCATCTCATTTCCATAAATTATCTTCAAATTCATAATTTCTCTTTTTAAAATCCTTCTGTAACAGATCGTATTATTTTCTGTATTTCTGCACATTTCGAAATACAAATGCTATATATTTAATTAATTCGCAAGTTTAACATGTATTTCTATGGAAAAAGAATCGTGACAATTTACTTTAATGTCTTGCATAGTTTATCTCTTTAAAAATCCGCATACCTCACCAATTGTAGGTTGTACGATAAAAACGTGAAAGGGGAAAACCAAATGGGAGAAGAAGAATGAAATAGCCTGCTTGCGAACCGGACGTTTATAAACTAAGTGAAATTGTGACAGTATAAAAATTACTTGTATTTAAAATAGATTGCAAAATTATAACTGATTTGCAGAAAAAGATAAACTAATGTATCATTGCCCTTTGAGTTGAAAAAATTTCAGTCAAGTACTAAGTTATATTTAACACTTTCTGCAGTTACGATCTTTTACAAAAGGAATATATGAATTATGTGAATTATTTTTCCATGTATGTTATCGATCTGCTACAAGATAGAAATGCTCATAACGTAAATTAAATGCCATGTAAATAAATTTGTTTTCGCTTAATATGTGCGTTATCAGTTTTAAATTTCACTTTTCACTTTCATAGAATCAATGAATGGTAGAAAAACTTATTGGATTAAGTGGTATGCTTTTAAAATTTTTACATTAACTAAATAAAACTACTCATAAAAATAAATTGTATATCTTTTATGATCAGTAAAATTATTCTGCACATTTTTTATGCAAACTATAGAAATGACAATAGAAACAAGAATTTTTTAGCCGATAATTTTAGAGATTTCATTGTCAACAGACAATTTATTTTTTACATTTATGATAGTTCCTACCATTTCAGGAGAATGAGTAAAGAAATATTATAATTTTTTTTACCATTAATAAAAACATTGTACAATTCAGTTATAGGTAATTCTTACATACACAAGTATGGACAGTTTTTTTATTTAAAATTATTTAATTGAATGATATTTATAATTTAATATTTTTGACTAAGATTTTATAATTTATTTAAATTACTGTAAAACATAATAAATATTATTAGATATAAAATGCTACATATTAATTTTTGTCTTGTACTTCCTTTCAAACAAAATATGCATTTAAAAAAGAATATAAAATATGAAATATAGTAAATAATGAAGTTAATATCGAATTCCTATTGATCAATTTTAATGTTTGAAATTACTTTGATTTAAAACATTACATAATTATAAATCTGTGCAAAATTCCAGCATAATAAACCAAACCACTGAGAATTAGACGATTAAAATTAAGCTAGTTACTCTGGATTTAAAAAGGGAAGCAATGATTGTCTAATATCTGATAAACTTTAAAAAGTTAAAAAATAAATATTTCATACCAATAATGTATTACTAAAAATACCCATTTTAGAAAACATATTTAATACTTTGCAATGTAATTATTTAATAGAAGTGAATTTAAAATTAAAGTTTTATTGTATTGCATTTCATATCCAGTAGCTATATCATACACATTTCTAATTATTGTATTTATTTAAATACACGTGTGCTACTCTTTCGAGAATAGAAATTTAAATGCAATGTAAATTGAAATTCATTTCATTATCAGATACGCGGTGTTAAAATTAATGCTTTTTAAACCGTGATAGTTGCCAATGACTTTCATTTCTACTTTCACATTACATATTTTTACTTCTCTCGCAATTTCCCTGCTTTTAAACAGTCTGTATAAAATATAGATTATTTTCAATTTATTAAAATATCTTCCTAATAAGTATTTAATTTTGCCATTTTGCTAATTTCAAATTCATAGTAAATTTTTCATGGTTGACAGCATTTCGGAAATGCTGTATTATTTTGCAATCAATTAAAAAAATTCGCACGAGAATTTTTAATTTCTGTAGTCACTGATTGGTAAACTTGAAAGAGCTATGAGATTTCTAATTTTTATAAAGACATGCTTCAGTATTATAACAAGAAAGAAAAATTCTGGATATTTCTTACAGAATGTTAAGTGAACACTCATTTCCCCAATGGATGGGAAAAAAAGTCTTGAATTCATTCATATATGTATGATTTTTCTTTGCTTTTTAATTAAATGTTAACAAAGAAAATGTCTTTTTTACACATATTTGATGACACCAAATAATTCTTATTAAAATGCTTTATTAGCAGTTTCTAATGCAAGAAAAATAAAACTCTTATTCTAGAATATATCTTTTATAGTTAAAAAAACTATTAGATTAGAAAATTCAAATACAATAAAATTAACTTACGCTTAGATTGTGTAGATTAATTTCTCAAATAGCTTGAATATATATTTTCGATATTCAATTGAACCATTAACATATTGCTTAGAAATATTTCAGCTATCTTCGTTCAGCATTAAGAATCAATTAACAATGCTTTGTGCGGCAATTACTCATCGGAAAACGCCGGGAGTATGCCGTTGGCGATGAGTGACTGCTACGCCGCCGCAAACCATAGGAAGAAAAGTTCTGTAACTTTTAATTTTTTATTAATATTTTAAATCATGCTCTGTCTCAATTCCTCAGAAAGTCGGAATGCTTACTTGAGTCTCTTTTTTTAATTGATATTTTAAATTGTGTTGAGGTAATTATTTAACAGTAATAATGAATCTTTGCTTGTAATCGGAGCGGGTGACATGTATTGCAACTTTTTTCCCTGATGGGAGGGTGAGTCATTACTTAAAAGCAACTCTCGTTATCAAGTAGGGGAGAGATATGCGCTCACTACAGAGGGGGAGAAACGTTGAAGGAGCTCTTTTTACCTTTTGATGATCTGGCTATAATGCCCATTTTGCAAAGGAATGTTAATTATTTTAAAACAACAGCAACCATAAAACAGCACGTAGCTTGTTTTACAGAACTTCCGCTTGTTATTGTTCAGAACTTATAAAGCTTGTAATAACTTTAACAAATTATAAACAGAATTAGCTACGCAGAACTAGTTGAAATTCAAAAATGTTTTGACTCTTGCAAAAAAAAAAAGCTTGATTGTAAATTATAGCTAAGAAAAGTTAATACATTTCCATCGAGTTTTTTGTATTAGTTAATTATTATATTGCTTGTAGAATTTGTAAATAAAAATTTTTATGCTTTCAATTATTATTATTATTATATTAATTATTATTCTTATATTAAATATTGTTATCATTATATTAATTATTAATATTATTATTTAAAAAATATATATTGTTCAAAAACATAATTTTACCCCTAAAAATATTATACATAAAAGTAATTATTTGAAGCTTAAATAATTTAAAAAATATTTTTTCAGGCATACACTGTGAATTTCAAATGAATATTTAGAATCATTAAATGATTACTAAAAATGATTCATAAAATATTGAACATGAAAAGATTATTCATAGATATTATTTATTTCCAACGTAAATAAGGAAATAATTTATTAACATTAAAGGACTACTAAAAATGTCCATTAGTGGGAATGTTCACAATAAGTGAAACTTGCGCAAGCATTTAAAAAATATGTGTCTGCACAAAAGCGTTACATTTCACAAGTTTCAATATTTTAATAATTTTCTCTATTGTGTTTATTTGCATACCCATACAGAATTTTTTTTTCTGAAAGTAGATATTCATATACAATTGAAATTTAATATCATTATTCAAGAAACAATTAATAATGGAATTCAAATTAATACATCTTAAAATATGAAAATAAGTAGTCACTTTCATTTTTTCTTTAACACAATATAATATTATTATTATTTCAACTTCGCTGCTTTTGAAATACATTCGTAATTAAAAGCTCTTCTAATTATTATTTAATTTTTCCTATTTTGCAGCAGTTTTTTCATTTTTATAAGATTTTATTACAGAAATACGATCTTATTCAGTTACAAATGATAAGTCGGATGGAGTTCGCATAAAAAATAACAATATCCGTTGTCAGTAATCAGCTTATCTAACATTTCAATGACATTTTTAATATGTAGAATTTTCTTATTTTACATCTATTAATTATATCCGATAAGAAGCAAACCCAAATACAATTTTTAGCCTCTTTTAATGTAATTGCTATAGAAAGTGTTTTCTAAAATGTGACTTTTATAATAAAAAATATTAGATTTCTTCGGCAAATATTTTTGATCCTCAATTAAACAGTATCCGATTGTTTAGGATCATCAATAAGAAGTGTCATTTGATAAAAAGTTTAACTGAAGTCATTCAGTGGCGAATGCCGATGAAATGCAGTTAGCGGTGCGCTGGCGACTAGGGTGGAAAAGTTTTATAAGATTATTCTTATTTTTTATTAATATTTTAATCTGTACACTACTTAAACTGCATTTCAAGTCGAGATATTACCTTATGTAATCTTTTTTATTGATATTTTAAATTGTATTCTGTGGTAATTGTGTAATATAAATTTATTTTTCTTTGGAGGGAATTAAAACAAAAAAGACAGAATGTGTGTTTTTAAGCTGCATGAGAGTTATTAAGACATTTTTTGCATTATATTCTGTCATTACTTAATAGCAACTCTCCTTATGCTGCGGAAATACGTGTATTGGCTGAAGAAAAGTAGTAAGGTTGAAAGAGATCGACTTTTTGATGATTTGTTCGTAATTCCCTTTATACAAAGGAATGGTAATTTCTTTAGAAGACAACAATTCATGAAACTGTTTCAAAGGGGCTGTTTTGTTCTACATTTAACGATTATAAAATTCACCTTATCTAGATAATTAAACGCAGAAAAAGACTTGAACAAAAAATATAATCTTAACTCATCTTGGCCTTCCCACTCCATCTCCCCAAAATACATGAATATTAATCTAATAGCAATAAAAAATAAATAAAATTTTATCGAGATATCAAAGAGCACTTTTTATTCCATTTTGATAAAATATGGCTGGTTGAACTTTAAACTAAATTTTCTGGTGCACTCTTATATTTTATATTTATGCATGGTTTTATTTTGGTAGTAAATTTAGTTTTAACTATTGTGAGATTATTTATTATTTTATTATCTGTATAACTATATCTATATTTGTTTTTCATTTGTATTATTTTCTAAGATTTTTATCTCTTACTTTTCTTGTAAATAAAGCATAACAAACTATAATTGGAAAATTGAATATAATTTATGCATTTAAATACAAAACTTATTACAATTAAAGGAAAGCGACGCATTGTAGTTAATTAAATTATCCTTTAAATAGATTTGCATGATAGAGAGTTGAATAAAAAACTACTCATTACATTTTTAAAGTGTTAATTTTCAGAATATTCTTTAAAATGTTTTATCTCTTTTGGGTACCACATTTTAATTGAAGTATATTTAAAGAAAACAGGATTTTTTATAATTATCCGAATCATTAATGGGAAAGATTGCCCATATAAATTTCTAATTATCGATTCTTTTCTTAAAAACGCTGAAACTGTAAAATGTTCATTAAATCAAGACCTAAGACTGTTATATAAAATATCTGCTGTCCTGAATATATATATGTAATTGAATGAATATTGCTTTGAAGTTTATACAATTGCATCCCCCTAGAATGATTCGAAAAAGAATTAATTGATCTTCCATTTGATAAAGATAACTCTCTCTTCTTTTCAAGAATACTCTTCTTTTCTAGAAGGGATAAATTAGGAGTAAAATATTCCAATGTTTTTTTCAGTATAACTTAGCAGCAAATAAGTGCACAAAATGTTTTATAAACAATTTTTTTACTTGCTTTTTGGTGATACCTGTTTTAATTTTATACATGTTATTCACTGAATTAAATATTTTGGTAAATTTTAATTAAATGCTATTTGTATTATTTATTCTTTTTTCTTTAAATATTAAACATTTTTACCTTTTAATCTCATCTATCACTCTTGATCGTTTTCCGATGTTCAAACTTATTTTTTGTAATGGTACATTCTCATTTTTTTGTTTTTATTACAATAAAACTCTATTTTTTATATGTATATTATAAAATTTATCTTTAAATAGAGCCTATTAAAATTTTTGCTATTTCTTTCACTGTTTCAACTTAATCTTCTGCATATTAAAGCTCGTTTAAATTTATAAAGTGGCATTTAAGTGAAAATGTACTTTTTTAAGTAATTGTTATTAAGCGTGAGTTTTCAGAGTCAATTGTAATAATTTATGCTTCTAAAATTTATCATCCCTTTATTTTATATGGTTAGCAACTTCAAAACTGCGGAAATGCGATTAATAGTTTTTCTTATTTTGAGATTAAATATGAAATACTATTTAAAACATATTTCGAAAATTTCATTTATTTAAAGCACTAAAATACATTTATAAAGATGTAAAAAGAAAGAGGAAGGTGTAATTGAGGCGAAAGAAATTTCCTTTGAGTGTTATTTCTCTTCCGAAATTTGTTAGTTTTATTGTGGTATTTCATATTTAATCGTATAATCTTCAATATTATAATTTTATTAACCCACATTCTGTTTGGGCTTTTTATTTCCTAATTAATAATTTATAGGCTTTTTAAACTTTATTTCATTTATAATTAAGCTATTTTCTCTCTTGTTAGTTATTTAGTGTCATATTTTCAAAATGAATTTTAATACCATACGATTTCCAAACCCTGCACACATTTTAAAAGAATTAATTCGTAATATTATATATTGAAACATATTAAACCTATTTCCTATATATTTAATCCCTATGTATTTCGCACATATTTCCTGTACTGAGAAGTTTAAGTCCAACCTAAATCATACACCCCTTTAAGTGTTTTTCAGAACAGAGGGCATTTACATACCCGATTCTGAAATTTCAAAGAATAACTACGTTTTTATTCTGTTACTTAGAAAATATTTAATAATGTTAAATAACTATACATAATACGATGAAGACAAACAAATTAAAATACAGAAATAAAGTAATTATATTTAACAGATAAATAATATTTGCGCGCGACATTTTAAAACACAATTAACTAAACACATTGGCAATTTTAAAAATGTAATAAATTTATTATCAAGCAAAAAAAAATTGCTTAATTTGTGAAAAAATATATTCCGTTATAAGGAATTATATTTTTGTATAAATTAAGATACTCACAGAAAAAAAATCATATTAAAATAGTTAAATATACAGTTTTTATTAAATGCATTATTTGATAAAATATTTCTACAAAAAAGCATGTAACATAAAGAATAACTCGTTTCAAAATAAATTAGCTCTTTTCACAATCATTAGACGAAAAGTTTTTCTCCATTTATCTTGGATCTTACCATTTTTTTCTGTGTTAGTCAAGAGGAATGATTCGTAATTTTGAAAAGATTAAAGAAAATGTAATGAAAATATAAAGAAAATATAAGAAAATTATACATATACTATTGAAAACATTTTTGATAAAAATTTGTATATATTTAATTTTCAAAGTTTTATTTTTTATCACATGTTTATATGCCATTTAAAAATAATAATAGTAATAGTAATTCCAACAGATACGTAGCTAAGTTTGTACACATAACTTAATACACATAAAGTTTGTTTCATTACACTTTTATTAAAACAAAATATAACCGTAGAAAATGATTTCAAGTTGATATATTTTTTATGTTTTAAGTATCAGTTTTCAATTTTTTGAAGATTTTAATTTCTTTATGTGCATTGTTAACATGATAAGTGAAAAACATAGAAAAATTTAAAAGGGAAATTAAGCATAAGATTACATTGGCAGCATGATAAATAAAATTTACTATAGAGAATCAAATGATAGAAATTAATTAATTAATATTCTAACTTTAAATTTGTTGGATAGAATGGTTTAAAATCGGCCAAACATTTAACTTCAACCATAGATATTTCATACCATTAAATTATGACTGAAAATAGTATTAAATTTGCTAGAAGTGACGTTCCAAAATTTGTTAATCAAATTATCACAAAATTAGACCAATAATTTTTAGAAAACATATAAATAGTTGCATTAACATACTGCTTACATTGTCTCTGTTAATAAATATTTCAACAAATAGCTATTCCATTATAAGCAATCATTGCTCAAATATTAGAAATATACTTCTTTCTGAAAAAAATATTGCAAAAACATAGAATATCAGTAATCGATGTGTTCCTCATTATTTCATTTATTTACATGGATATATAGTTTTTCTATTAAAACAGAAATTTAAATACAATATGAATTAAATTTCACTACATTAGTGTATTATTAAAATTCAAATTAATATATTTTAATGTGTGACAATGTCCACTAGCTTTCACTTTTTCTTTCAATTTCCCTGTTTTTGAATTATATCCGTCATTGAAAATCTATTAAAAATAAGTCATAATTTTTTAACATTTTGTCATTTCTTAATTTTATTAGGTTTTAAGAATGACCTGCCATTATGGGCACGCAGTCACATTTAATTGCAAAAGAGAAAGTTAAAAATTTGTTTGCAAAATGTATTTTTTTTAATGTCCGCAGCCAATAATCGGCATATTTTTCATTTCAGTGACATTTTTAACTTGTGAAACTTACATAAAAATTTTTAATTCTAAACAAAAGCAAAAAATCGTTAAAAAATTTCTTAAATTTTATAATTGAAATATAAATTGGACAGTCATGCAAGAAATGGCAGGAATTCATATATCTGATTTTTGCAATTTTGTTTTCAGTTTAACTCCCTGACATTGCTTGTGTATTCTTTATATTTTAATACGCGCCAACTATATACAAAAACAAATGTTTCCTAATAAAAGTTTTCGTAATGCAACTCAATAATAAGTTGTTTTCTAAAATGGGACTCTTATAATTTAAAAAAATTTAATTACAAAATTCAAATTCAATAAAATTTGCTGCCTTTAGAAGCTGATTAGAAGCTGCGTTTGAACCGTTAATTAATTCATTGATAGATTATTTGGAACCGTTTTTGCTACATTCGTTCAGTATTACGAAGTGACAATGAATAAAGTTTTGAGCGGCAATCTCTCATCGGAAAACGCCGGGTGGATGCCTTCGGCAATGGGTGATTGTCATATAGCCATGATTGGAGACAAAAAGTTTTACAATATAATTTTTAAAATTTTTATTAATATTTTAAGCTGTACGCTGCCTTGATCTGGAAGTGAAATGTTTGCACATGCTATTTTATTTTTACTGAGATTTTAAATTATATTCTATAAGAATTATTTCACACACATTTTTTCGTTTAAATAAACTTAACATAAAGATTAAGAATGCTTACACGTAATCGGCGTGACTTGTATTTGAGTTATTTTTTTCACAATGTTAGATTGAGTCATTACTTTATAGAAACTTTGTTCGTCAAGCAGACAATAGATATATCTTCTTTGCAATTGTAATTTCTATGAAAACATGATTTAGAATTAAAATAGGAAAATAAAAGAAGAATCAATAAAAAAAATTATAGAAAATATCAAATGAGCATTTCTATCATAGAAAGATGGAAGAAAAAGCTTGAATTCATTCATACAGTTTTTCCCGTTTTTTTTAATTAAACGTTTATGTAAAAAAAATGCAAATTCTTTATTTTACAGATAAATATATACGACACAATATACTTAATAAAATATTTTATTGAAAGTTTTCATTAGAAAGAAAATAGAAATTAACATTTCATTGGAAGAAAAAGTTTTCATTAGAAATAAACCTTTATGGTATTGTTAAAACAGTATAAAATTACAAAATCCTAATTGAATAAAATTGATTTACCTTTAGGTGATGGTGATTATGATTTTTCAAATTTATTGAATGTATATTTATTCAATTAAATCGTTATCAGATTGTTTAGAACCGTTTCAACTATTTCCTTCCAGCATTGAGAAGAGGAAAATAACAAATTTTTGTGCGGCAATCGCTCACTGGAAAACGCCGAAAGGATGCCGGTAGCTTTGAGTGGCTTTCAGAGCTTTCTAACTTCATCTTATTTTTTATTAATATTTTAAATCGCACGCTGTCTCAATTCAGCAGAAAATCTAAATGTCTACTTATGTTTCTTCTTTTTATTGAGATTTTATATTGAGTTTATTTTTTTCTGTAATTATAAATCTTTGTTTATAAACGGCTTGACATGTTTCATAAATTTTTTTCTCTTATGGGAAGGTGAGTCCTTATTTAAAAGCAACTATCCTTATCAAGTGGGGGAGATAGATATATGCGCTCTTTGTAGAGACAGAGCAAGGTTGGGAGAATTCTTATCTCTTCGTGATGTCTATGATGCTCATTTTGGAAAATTATTCTTATTTTAAAATGTCCACTACGATGAAAAAAATTTCATAAAAGTCCACTTTTGATGAAACCGAAGAGTTTGCTTCAAGAAAACTAAAGTTTTGCTAAAATCTTAAAAAAGATTGTATTCACTTAGAAAATTTTATGTAGAGAAAAAAAGAACACGCTTTTCCAAGCAAAAAATGAACAATTCAGCTGATTAGTTGCACTGAAAATTAAAGAAATATTATGGAGTTGCTCTTTTATTCTATTATATTATTTATTGTTGATAGATTCTTAAACTCTCATTTTTATACATTTAACTCTTTTTATATATTTAATTTCTATGCATAATTATATTTTCATAGACAATTCCATTTCCACTAATCGGAATTAATTTGGTATTCTATGATATATAAAATAAAATTGAAACAATTAGAAAAGTGCACTTACATTTTTTCCTATTTCAATTAATTTGCTATGTTTCCGACAAACGATAGTCAGAAAAGTTAAATATATTTTGGCATTTAATTTTTAAAATACGCTGCTTCTATTCCTCAGTAAGGCAAAATACTTAACTTATGTTACTATATTAACTAAGCATTTAAGTTGTTGTAATTGTTCAATAGAAATTTTTTACCTTCTGCGGGAAGATTCCTAAAAAAATTAATTTTTGCTAGAAATTAAATATTTGTTTAAAATCGTCACTAAATGCATTAAGACCTTTTTTTATATTGTTGGTAGGTGCAACATTACTTAATGGAAAGTCTCGTTGTGATGTGGGGGAGAGAGTTGTTCGCTCCCTGAACATGGAGAGTGGTGTTGAGGGCGTTCTTACCTCTTGATGTTATGTTTATAATGCCCATTTTGCAAAATTATTCTGGCAGCTAGAAGTTAATGATTTCATACAAGTTAACTCGTTGTTTTGATGAAAACTTAAAAGATCATATTTACTTAGAAAATTAAACACGGGGATAACCTCGAACAAAAAGTACAAGTAAATCTTTTTTCTAACACAAAAGAAATTACCTCACTTGTAATGGTAACACTGAAGATCGAATAAAATATCATCAGTCTAGTTTTATTTTTTTTAAAGTTTGTTATGTCTAAAACCATAATCTTTGTGCTTTTAACTTTTTTTTACGAATTTAATTCTACACATTCTAATATTTTCAGAGCAAATTGTCTTATCATTAATCTGAGATTATTTATTTTTCAGTTAGGAATATGTATAAATTTATTAAATTGAAATTTAATTTAAAATGCCTTTTTAAAATTTTTGATCTTTTATTTTTCTTTGCTTGTAATATATATCTTTTATGTGGGTAGCATATGATATTCAGAAATCAAATATAATTTGAGCTTTTAATTTTAAAAAATAATGTGACTTTTCAAAGAAATTAATACGAGCACATTTTTTACACAAGTTATATATTTTTCACATTTATCACTTTAATATGCATTGTATTCACTTCATATGTCTTCTTTGATCACTTTAATTTATACACACATTTCTCTTATTATTATTTACATTTATGAGTTATTACGGAGAATTAGGGATAATTATTAAGGTGAATTTATGCTTTAACACAATATTCCGATTATTTTCGCTCTTCGATACCTTTTTATCCTTTTTATACTATATATTGTTCTAATAACAAAATTTTAAAATTTTAGAAATATTATTTCAATTTTCTATTGGTCTATATTTTTGATTCTTATATATTGATAAAAACTCTCTAATAAATAATTATATTTTAATATTAAACTCTCTAATAAATAATTATAATTTATATTTTAAAAAACCCTACAAAACAATAATAATTTAGCCCTGAGTTATCAATATTGTTATAATAATCTCCGATCCCTTCAATATGCATTTGTAATTGACTGATTGTTTGTTTGCAGCGGTGCAGCTCCATTCCTCCATTCCATTGATTCGAACGAAATTTTATACACATACTAACACACACTAAAAGGATTAACTGTTCTATCTTCCCTCTTTCAGTAACTTTGTCCCATTTTAAAGGGAGAGAGTTAAAATCTCCTCTAAAGGAATAAAGCGTTGGGTAGAAAGGTTTTAATACTTTTCCGGCATACCGTTGAAACAATTCCCTGCATAAAAACTATTTTAAACCATTTTTTTAATTAAAAAGAAATAACCTTTCATAATAGAAGTTTAATTTGACATTATTTAAATGCATTTAGTATTAATTCTTTCTTTTTCATTAATTGGGAAAACTTTTTTACTATTCAATAGCATTTCAAAGGTTTTTCGATGATAGAGTTTATTTTTTGTCTTGGGATACTTTTCACTTTTATGACAGTATAAATCTCATTTTTTATGTATGTGTTATAATTTAATTTAAAAATTGCCTTTTAAAATTTTTGTTAATTCTGGCATTCTGTCAAACATTTTTTGCATATCTTAATACTTTTAAATTAGCAAAAATGTGTCATTTTTTTTAAAGGTTGCTATTATGCTTGAGCTTATAGAATCAACTGTGATATTTTACTGATAAATAAAAATATTTTATGTTTTATACGTTTTATAATTCCTTTATTTGGTTTCGTTAGCAAATTTAAGAATGCTTATGTAGAAAAATAGTCATTTAATTTTCTATTTATATGATTATTATTTCTATTATTTGGTAGTTATCAATAAAACATGATTTATGACATATTTTGAAAATTTCATTTATATAGATCACCCGAAATACAATAATAATATTGAAAAAAAAAAAAAATAAGAGAAAGTTGTAAAAGATGCAAAAACAAGCGCTTTTATGTTTAATATTTTTCTCCAGAAAGATATTAAGTTTTATTTCAGTGTTACATATTTAATTATAAAATCTTCAAATGTTATAGTTTTACAATTCATCAACGCACATTCCTTTTGAACTTTTTGGGATATTAACTATTGGGATATTATTAATTTAGGGGATATTAGTTGTAAATAGAATTGATACATTTTCTCTCTTGTTAACGATTTAGAGAAATCTCAAATCAAATTTCGTTTTCATATGATTTTTTTATGATATGATAAGACATTTTGAAAGAATGTATATACTTTAAAGAATATAAATATATTGAATGCACATATTTTGAAAGAATTACTAAACAGTGTCTTTTCATATATGTCCAACATAATTCATATACTCTTACATTCTAAATCAAAGAGGAGGGTATTGGCATGTCGTACAGTTGTAAAATTTCGAAGAATAGTTTCCCAATTATTTTTAATTTGAAGAAATAAATTTTATAATTATAAATTAAATACAAATATTACGACAAAAAAAGTTCTAAAACACTATTCTAAATAATAAATACTATGTTTATTTATAAGTTTACTAAAAATTTGTCAAATAAATGCATAAAAAAAGGCTTATAGCATGTACAGTAGAGTTACCGTATTCTATTTTTAGAGGAAATGAGGAATACCCAAACAAAATTTTCAATAATGAAAAAAAATTCAAAATTTTATAATTAATTTCTCAAATTCGAAGTATTTAAAATTTCAAAATTAAGTAAAAGTATGTGACATATTGAAATTCTAGTCTTGAAATAATTTTATATTATTGAAGAATAATATTAGACATAAATTTTATAACTTAAAAAATTTAAAAATTTAAAATAATTTTACTACATCTTGTAAATCACGAATTAACACTGCTTATTCTTGAAAAAAATTGTGTTATAGACTATAATATTTTCTGCTTAAATAAAATTAGCACCATTTATTGAATACAGTTAAATAGTTTACAATTTATGCTTTTAATAGGTAACTAGGCATATTTTTTTCATAGAATTGATTAATGTAAGAGAAAAAAATTTCAATTAAAATACATGTTTTCATAGTTTTTTACTTAAGCTGAACAGAAAATTCGACTCAATTTAAATATACATTCTACATGAAGTACATTAACTTATAAAATATTTCTAAACATAACTTTTATAAAGATTAGAAAAAGTCATAATTTGTATCAAAAGACATTAAAGCTTTTCATAATCAGCAGACGAAATATTTTTCACTATTTATGATTTTACTCTCTATTTAGAGTTAGGGAGGAAGAAATGAATTTAATTTTTATATTATCAAAGAAACCTTCATAGAAGCACCTTAAGACGACTTTATATTTTATTATAAAAAATTAAAATCTTCCTTGATTTTCATAATTTTTTATCAAATATTTATACTTCGTTTAAATTTCTTTATAAAATAATAGTTGTTATGAAATACCGTTTACTAAATGGTGAAATTTGTTCCACGTTTCCTTTTGAATGATGTATGCCCAGAGAAAAGGAATAAAAAAAGATGGATCAGGATAATATTGATTTAGATTGTTCAATTTTCATGTTAAAAGTCTCTTTATTTTCAATTGCTTTAAAATAACATTTTCTTTAAGTTTATAGTCGTTATGATAAATGAAAAAAATATATATACTCTATTATATATGTCAACATATGAGAATGAATAATGAAAAATGTGTTCGACATATTTCTCATAATTGTATTTATTTATATGAAATATCGTTTATTGATAAAACACAAACACTTAAATGCAGTACAGATTTAATGTCATTATAAGAATTAATTGTAGGAATTAACGCTTTTAAAATACAACAATGTGTAGGCACTTACATCTTTTTCGAATTTACAATTTCTTTAACTGTGCTAGTTTGGAAATTCATTCTTCAATAAAAAAATTTGCACATTTTTTTTTTCTTTTTCATTTTGATGTATTCTAATTCGTAGTAAATTTGTCACAATGCTCTACATTACTGGAAGCAATATTATTTAGTAGCAAAGGTAAAAGTCAAATTGTATTTGCACGAGCCATTTATTTCAGCAATCGATAGTCAGTATATTACATATTTCACTCAGTAATCAATGTTTATAATAAAAATCGTCAAACAGAGCTTTTATGAGAAATGAATTTTTAATTTTAAAAAGTAAGTCTGTAAATCTTCTAAAAAATGTAAATAACTTCAATGAGAAATTCTTTAGAAGCAGCTTTTAATACTACAGTTATAAATATATTATTCTAAAATTAATGATTAATTCATTGTTAATTTTTTTTAAAAATCTAATCGGAATTTCGATAAATTTGACCTACCTTTAGGCGTTGGTTATTTCACAACTCACTTTATATTTTTTTATCATAAATTAAATACACAACAGATTGCTTGGAACCATTACGATCCAGTTATTTACGACCATCTATAAGGAGTGCCGTCTAATAAAATTCTGAGCGACCGTCACTTCCGGGAAATCGCCGGAAAGATGCAATTGGTGACGGTCGAGTAAAAGCGGCACGATTCGAGAATTGTTGTTTGCAACTTCATTTTTAATTTTATTGATATTTTAAAATATGCATTATAAGAATTTTGTATGAAGTCGAAATGCTTTCTAACTTTATTTCATATTTATTAATGTTTTATACTTGCGATCTTTAAAGTCTTTTTTTTTTTTTTCAAATTCAGAAACCAAAATTCAAACTGTGATTTTCGATTAAAAATTTTAAAAATTCAAAAAAAACATATCGATGTAAAAAATAATTTTATTTAATTGTTAAATAACATTGACTCATTAATTTTTCGTTTGATTTTTTAAAGCAATTTAACAATTAAAAATGTTATTTTTTGTCATTGAAAAATTTAATTTAATCCTGCTTAATTTGAGAAAATAAACTCATTTTGAAAGAAAAAATATTTTTGTTTATAATAAAGCAACAGCATTTGGAGGATCTAGATAAATTGTTGAAAATGTATGCTAATTATTATTAGAAATCGAGGCTTTCCTATTTCTATCTCAAATAATTGCTTAATGTTGTCAAAAAAATGCAAATAAAATAAACGAGATTTTTATGAGATTAAAGAGATTTTTTAGTTTAGATTTGAATAGAACAACACATTAAAAATTAATATACTTTAGTGAAAAAAATGTATAATCAGTAAAGGATTCCAAAGAAAGAATCTACAAAAACAGCTGAAAGTGATAATTTATACCGGATAAATTAATACTTTTCATAATAAGTGCACGAGAGAGTGTTTTCTCAATTTACAGTCATGTTTAATCCCCTCAAAAAAATTCAGAAAGTTTTAATAAATAATAAAGTTTTTACACTTCTCTACACCAAGAATAACTAAGCATGTGTTCCTAGTAGGATACAAGAAATGGTATGAATGCACAGATTCTGTTTTTATACCTTTATATTTAATTGAGGCCATGGTAGTCTGGTTGGTAGAGCGTCAGTCTCTTAACCGAAGGTAGCGAGTTCTGTCCTCGTCTCGGCCAAAGACCGCCGTTTCAGCTAATGGCAGTTGGGGCAAGTTAAATATGTCGAGATTGCAAAGTCCTCCAAGTTCCCATAACAAATTATACCTCTGGGGATACTGAATCAGGGATGAGTCGGTCTCTGATTGGGATCTAAATTCTGACTTGCTGCTGGATGGATGAACTCGACAGCCCCCTAAAAAGGGTTGAGTCATGTGTTCTCGAGCAAAGTCGTACTTTCACCTTAACGGTGCTGGTTAACAACGAAAGGCGCACACTTCTGCCTTAATTCGAAAAAGCTACGCTCGTTCGGGCTTGGTATGACCAAGTGGCATTAGACCCACCTCCACATATTTAATTAAACTTCCCGACCCTCCATAATCATTTTTAAATTTTACTCATATTAATTACATTTCATAACAAATAAATCTCAATTACTTTTGTTATCGTCTTTTAATTCAACATCTATAGAAAACTAATTATAAACTTTGCCTTAAACAATTCAAGTAAATTAGATTGTAAAATCTATTCTATAAATTTGACCCACAAATTTATAGAATAGATGGAGCTTCTGACTTTTCAGATATTTTGGGTGTATATTTTAGATTTTCATTTGTATCAATAATATATTGTTTCGACCCTTATCATTTACTTTCATTCAAAATTAAGATGTGACAATTGAGGAAGTTTTCTGTGGAAGTCGCTCATCGGCAAGCGCAACGAAACCGATTCGACTGTCAGATAGCCGCAAATCGGAGGAAAAGTGATTGCCACGTCTCCGTGAATCAGAGGAAAAGAAGTTTTATAACTACGTTTTATTTTTTATTAATATTTTAAATCGTACACTATCTCACTTCCTTAGAAAATTGGAATGCTTACGCATGCTCCTTTTTTATTGTGATTTTGTATGGCAGTAACTGCTTAGTAGAAATTAACACTGTGTGTTTATAATAGGTGTGCAGCATGTTTCAAAACTTTTTTCACTGATGGAACGACGAATCATTACTTAATAGCAAATCTCCTTGTCAGAAGGGGGAAAGAGATGTGCTCTACTTGAAGAAGAGGAACACGGTTGAGGGAGTTCTTACCTTTTGATGATCTGTTTATGATAGTGATGCGTGATATTGAAGGCAAAATGTTTTTAGCTTCCGTTTTTTTACCTACTAATATTTTAAAATGTTATTTCTGCATGAAGTTCAAATGCTTTCTCATGTTATTTTGTTTATATTGAGGTTTTAAAATTGAGTTCCATGGTAAAAGCATAAAAATATTTTCCTTATGTCTGAATTACTAATAAAAATTATGCGTCAATGTAAAGTAGACTTTTCTAAATCAAGTATGCGCTTGTATATAAGACTTTTTTTTTCCATGAATGGGGATTAATTGCTTAATAGCAACTCTGAGCTTCATGCAACGGAGACATGCGTACAAAAATGTAATAAAAATTAAAGAGATTGGCTTATCTTCTGATGATATGTACATAATTTTTATAATGTAAAGGGATGCTAATTCAATTGAAAGGACAGTAAACATGAATCTGTTACATAGAAGTCATTTCTTTTGTTATCTGTTCTAGACTGTTAAAAATCTTATGCTGACCTAAAAAATTGAACACAGAAATGTATTCGATCAAAAAATGCAGTCTTAACATATTTTTATGCAAGAAGAAAATAAATTGCTCAATTTAAATTATCAGAGATGAAAACTGAATAAAAAATCATTGAGCTTTTCCAATTGTCATTATGTAAATTTTTGCTGGTAAAATTATTTTTCAGTGATATTTTATATGGATGTTTTTCTTTTAAATATTGCTTTCATTTTATTTTAAAAAAATAATAATTACGATAAATATATAATATCGATTGTAGCTTGAAAAGCATTGTTTCATATTTCCTTTCAAATGATGCATATACATAGTAAAAGATGAATCGAGATAATATTTAAATTGATTAATTTTGGTGTTGAAAGTCTCTTCGTTTGCAGTTTCTTATGAGGATAATATTTGCTTTATGTTCGTTGATTGTAGGAAAAATGCAAAATTTAATTATTTACAAATGCTTCCATTTTTTTGCCATCTTATGTGAATCTAAATATTCTACACATTTGTAATTATTAAAATATTATTGAAATGTTCTAGGTATTTTAATTTTAAGAAATCAAACATAATTGATAATAAATATTTAGATTAAACAATGAAAGAAAGCAGAACATGCATTTTATACTTCATTTTTTTAGATAGATAAAAATCAAATATGAGCTTATGAAAATACAGTGAGCTTAAAAATATTTCCAAAAAAATTAGCATTTAATTTGAATTATACACTGGTTTGATATTATATTGCATAATATGTAAAAAGGTATGCATAAAAAGTTAGAATATTTTGAATAGAATATATATAAAATACCTAGAATATTTTGAATTTTTTTAAAAAATATAATTTTATTTTTTTAAAGAATATTTTATTTTTAAAATTCTCTTAAGAATTTTGACTTATTTGCATTTTAATATATATGCATAGAAAATTTTATTACGCTAAGTAAATAATTTGAAAAAATACCTAATACAATCCATCATCCTCTTAAAGTCAGTTTATTTAAAAATTTTTGAGGATAACATTTGCGTCACATGTATTGCTAGTATGCTAAATGAAAACTTCATTATGTTTCATTATATATTTCATCATTTGCAATTCTAGGTACTCTATAGATTTTTCATAATTATATATATATATATATATATATATATATATATATATATATATATATATATATAATATAAATTTTTTAATAAAAAATAAGCATTTAAATACGGTGCAAATCGAAATCCCTTTTTGAGAATTAACTAGTGATTTT
Source organism: Argiope trifasciata (assembly GCA_026543055.1). Lineage (NCBI taxonomy): Eukaryota > Metazoa > Arthropoda > Arachnida > Araneae > Araneidae > Argiope > Argiope trifasciata. The sequence goes on from JAPMOQ010044403.1 coordinate 1,000,125, forward strand.
AAATTTAATGCATTTAAAATGCAAGAATGGGCAGAAACTTTATATCTTCTCTTCATCCTTTACTATTTTTTCAACTTCGCTGCTTTTGAAATACATTAGTCATTAAAAACTCTACAAAAAATTATTATTTAATTTTTTTTTCAATTTGGTGTTTAATAGTTCATAGAAAGTTTTTCAAAATGATCTGCATTACGGAAATGTAATATTATTTAGCAGCAAATGAGAATGTTGAGTTCGCACGAGGATTTTATTTTCGCATATTAGTATATTTCATATTTATATCAGTAATCTATTCCTATCTTTGGCTGAACAGAACTTTCATAAAATATGTTTTTCTGAATATAAAAAAATAATAAAAAGTAAGTCTGTAAAGTTTCTAAAGATCCAAAAGGAAAATTAAACTAACCACTCATTACTGGAAGAATGCAAGAACTTGCGTAAACTCATACATCAGTTTTTGCATTTTTATTTTAAAATGTACTTTTTATCAAAGCAAGTTTTTTGTTTCATTTTACGTTTAATAGCTATACCCTACAACGAATCGATACAATGCCCTTTTATGCAACTTTTATATAGTTTTTTTAATAGTTTTAAAATATCTCATTATTAATTTAAAAATTATTTAGTCACAAATTTGAATAAATTTTATCTGTCTTAGATGATGGTGATAATACATCTAATTTCGTTATATATTTTGATCATAAATTTAATCACTTGCAGATTGTTTAAAATCGATTCAGTTATTTATCTTCAGCCGTAAGAAGTGACGAATACTAAAATTTTTAACTGCCGACTTTCAACGTATAATTGCCGGAAAGACGCTGTAGGCAATGGTCGGGTTAAACCTCCGTAGTTGGAGGACAGTTGTTTTCAACTTCATTTTTATCTTTACCATTTTAAACTGTACTCTGTACGAATTGCGCATGAAATAATTTTATTATTTTTTTTATTAGTGATTTATATATATGGGGTCTTTATAAGTTTTTTTTTCTAAATCAGGAACCAAATCTTTATATTTCAATTACAAAAGTTTCGGGATTCGAAAATTTTACATATTAAAAAGTTGTTTCAAATTTTTTTTTGTTTAATTGGTAAACAATATTGCGACATAAGATTTTGATATAACTTATTGAACAGTCTTAGAAGTAAACCTTTAAGCTATATTCTGTAAGTTAGAAACTCTATTTAATATTGCGTAATTTGAGAAAAAACCAAACTTTAAAAAAAACCAATGTTTTTGCTTATATTTAAGCAAAATTATATATTTAAGAAGCCTCATTTATAGGCCCCATATAATTTGCTTAAATTTGTTAAGTGTTAACTGAAATCTAGATATTTCTGTTTCTTTTCAAAATAAGAGTTAAATTTTAACGAAAAAAATTGTAATTAAAATATAAATTCCCACTGATTTTTTTTGTTTAAATTTTTAGTGATTTCAGAACAACCCAGTAAAAGTTAAAGAAGCATTTTTAATGAAGTGCAGTAACCAATGAAATGATTTCTAAGAAATATTTCATTAAAAATTACACAAATAAATTATTTATATCGAATTAAATTAACAGTTTTCATAATCTGCAGATGTAAGACTTTTTCCTGATTTACAACAGGATTTAATACTTCATAAATCCTACAAAATTTTAATAAATAATAGAATTTTATGTGCCAAATATAAACCAGATATTATTAGATATTTGTAGTACGATGCAAGAATCGGTATGTATCCACACATACGGTTTTTACGCCGTCATCTTTAATTAAGTTTCCAGACATGGCATAAACCATATTAATGACTATCCGTCCCACCCAAAGGCAATCGGAAATAAAAACTGATTGACCAGGCTGTCGCTCCATCAACACTGGTGGGAACCGTGGTTGAGTCCTAAAGGCCATCATCAGCCACTTTATATCGAAGGTATGTCCCGTCATCGATGGGAGGAGACGGATCCCCCACCTTTATTATATTCAACGGGTTCGCGAGATCCAACCACCATGCTTGAAGCATCTCATCTCCAATTACGAAGCCCCCCCATGTCTAGATATGACATAATTTTTTAAAATTATAATCTTGTAATTTTAAGAATCGTATTTACTTTTAATTATAATGAACAGTAAATAAATCGTTTTTTATCAGTATTAAATATATCACTTGTAAGAGACTAATTATAAACTGTACCTTCTATAGTTAAGGTAAATTAGATTGCAAAAATCTACAACTTAAACTTGACCCACCTGTAGGCGCTATTGATTTTTCAGATTTCTTGAATATATATTTTGAATTTCCAATTATATCAATAATATTATTTCTAACCCTTTCAGCTACCTTCATTCAGAATTATAATGTGACATTTAATTAAGTTTTGTGCCGCCGTCGCTCATCGGAAAACACCTGCAGAGAGGCCGATGGCGATGAGTGAGTGCCACGTCTACGCAAATCGGAAGAAAAGAAGTTTTATAAGTTCTTTTTGATTTTTCATTAATATTTTAAATCGCACACTACCTCGCTTCCTTAGTAAGTCGAAATACTTATAATCATTTTTATTGCGATAATTTTAAATCGTATAGTAGTAACTGTTTATTAAAAATTAAGATTGTTTATAATCGGTGCGTCATGTTTTAAGATTTTTTTCATTGACGGAAGAGTGAATCATTAGTTGATAGCTGCCCTTTTTTATATGGGGGAGAAACTGTGCACTCCCTAAAGAAGAGGAGCATGGTTGAGGGAGTTCTTACCTTTTAATCGTCTGTTTATGATAGCGATGAACGAGATAGGAGACGAAATGTTTTTAGCATCCGTTTTCTTTTCTACTAATATTTTAAAATGTTATCACAGCATGAAATTGAAATGCTTTCTTATGTTATGCTCTCTTATGTTTCTTATATTGATATTTTAAATTATGTTCTGTAATAAGACTATAAAAATATTATTTGCTTTAGCTGTGAATTTCTACTTAAAATTATGCATATTTGAATGCATTCAGCGTTTATGTAATAAATTTTTGCTGATTTTATGGTGAGTCATTGCTTAACAAAAACTCTCCTTATCATGTGGTGGAAGTAGGTGTGTCCTTTTCAGATGAAAAATGAAGTTGAAAGATATCGTATTTTACTTTTGATGATGTACATAAAGCTCATCATGAAATGGAGTGCAAAATCCCTCAAAAGAGTGGCAACCCAGAGCATGTTTTATAAGAGCCTTTTGTCTCTTCTCCTGAAGATTGTTAAAAATTTTGTCCTTGTGTAGAAAACTGAAAATTGGTCATAGATTTAACCTTGAAGAAACAAATACAATTTTAATAAATATTTATACTTCCTGAAAATAAATTTTGAAATCAACACATATGTAAACTGAATAAAATACCAATTGGGCTCTCCCAATTGTCAATTACAATTATTTGCTAGAAAGGTTCTTTAAACATTTTCTTTTATGAGAAATTAACATAATTTTATTCTTTTATTCATTATTCTTTAACTCGGATTTCTTTAAATCCAATATTCTTTATAGTTTTATGTTGAGTAACGTAGTTTTATTAACAGATTTATTCAGTTTACATTTTTCAACATAATTCTTGTTTATTTATCCATTAATGTCATTATATCTGTAAAAATGCAAAATATATTCAAGAAAATAATACATTTTGAACTTTCTTTTGATTTTAAAATCATTAATTATTATGTTTCAAATAAAAATAATACGCGAAATTGATCATTATGATGCCTTAAATGAAGCATTAAATTGCTTGACTTAACAGAGGTTTAAATTTAGTAATTTGAATAATATTTTCATTATTCTTTAAAAATGAAGGATTTTTACGGACTAATCCAATTCCATTAATTTTTGACATTCAGATAATTTAATTTCAACTGAAAACTTCAATGTTTTGAAAAAAGAACGTTTTAATATGCATTTCAGTCAATCATCAATGGGAAAGACAGCGCATAAGAATATCTAATCAACGTTTACTTATTAAAAAAACTAAACCATACAATGCTGGTTAAGTTGCTTTTATTCAATGTAGCGACTATTAGTTACTGATATAAATTAATCTATTGTTTAGTCTCCCATCTCGAAAAAGTGTCTAATAAAATAGATTATATAAAATGAGATGCAAAACGAGTAAGGTATTTTTTTTAAAAATTAAAAAGTGCAGACAACTATATATTTTTTTCAAAACTGGAATTATATTCAACAAATTTTTCAATAACAATAGTTGTGGCATAAATATATATTAATTTCATTTTTGTCTACATTATAAGATACAATTAATGAAGAAATTCTGCTTTGACGTTGAATCTTCATATCCTTACTGTTCTTCGATATAATTTTGTCTTTGATACATTATTTTGTGCCAATAACAAAATTTTTCAATTTATGCTAAGTATGATTGCGACCATTCTTTGTTGAAAATATATACATTTTTATGTATGGATAATTTTTTTATAATTTTCCAAATTTTATTTATTTTTTCAAAACAACGAGGAAAAAAAAACAATAATTCGCCCCCAAGGTTTCATCACAATAATGACTTTTACTTGCTTATATATTTATATGTATATCAGTGAAAGTAGGTATGTTTGATGTCTAAACAATTCCATTTCCCTTGTCTGATTCGAACGAAATTTCCCGCACATATTCCTTCACACGAAAATGATTAACTGGTCTCTCATCCCTCTTAAAGGTATTCCCTCCCCTTTTAAGAGAACTATCTACCTTCTACAGTGGATAAAATGGGGGCTCAAACGTTTTAATGCGTTTTCTTCATGACTTCGGAATAAAACACTCCAAGAAAATGTTTTTATCTTCTCTTAAACTAAAAATAAAAATGAAAAAAAATGTTTTTACAGACATCAACTTTATCTTTCGTATAATTATTCTAAGAATTTAATTAATTTATGAATTTTAAATTGCAATTTGCAATAATTATTTTATTTTGATAAGTGCAATACGTTTTCACATTTAATAATATCCGTAATTCTCATCAGCTTTTAAAAAAAAATTATCTAGATTTCAGTCACCAAATATTTTCGCTTTTGCTTTTTTTCCATAAAATATTGATTTAAAAAAAATGTTTGTGAGATGAGATTTTCCTTTAATTACTACCTTTTAAATATTTTGCCAATTCTTTCACCTAAATTTTTCTGTATACATTTATACTTTCAAATTTATAATACGCAGAGTGGCAGAAATAACTCCTTTTTCTAACTGGTTATCTCGCTTAAGTTGAGCTTGTAGTGAAAATTCTAATCTTGTGCCAATAAATGAAATTTAATGTTTGAATTATTCACTTATTTGATTTTATTACTATCATTTAAAATGTTGAATTTTTTTAAAGTTTTATGATCCATTTATTTAATTTCATTAATAGCGTTGATAATGTAGAAATTCTTAAATGTTAATAAATATTTTTTCCTATTCGCGCGATTGCAAACTGTTTTGTCTTAAGATTAAAATTAAAATATGATTTAAAATATATTTTAAAAATTTTATTTAAAACATATTTATAACTCCTAAAATATAAGAGAAAATCTTGTGAATAGAAAACAGATGCATTTACTTTTGGCATCTCTTAGATAGATTACCCAATTTGTTATATGCTTGAATTACAATTTACTTCTGAATATTTTATTCTAAAATTTTTCCAAGTTTTGTATCATTTTTCGCATATTTTAGCTTTTTTTTATGTTCGACTGTTTTAATAACATAGAAATGTATCTTCACAAATTGTTTAAGACTTACTTTAGTTACTTGGATATAGTAAATATATTGATGTTTAAAACATACCCTTTCTAAATGTAAGTACTTTTTGAAACCATTCTATAAAATATTTTAAAGCCTATCTTTCATGAAATATCATAGCATACATTACATAGAAAACATGCATTACCTAGAATTCTGCATAGAATCTGTGCTGAAGAAATAAACGACAATTTCATCCATTCAAAGTTTGGCAGATTAAATCGTTTTTTATATGTTTATACATTATGAAATTTAGTTTTGGAACTTAAACTTTTTTTATTTGTTTCATCACCTTTAATTATGTCTGAAACTCTTCATTTTTAGGTATGAATCGTTTTCAAATATTCGTGAAACCATAATAGATTGTATTATTATCTCAGAAAACCCTTTGAAATGTTTAGAAACACAAGCGATACAAATTTAATATAATTTGATTGGGACAGATTTCAAATGCATAAAAAATATATAATTTATCTAAATTTTTCCCCATAATGTTTTCATCGATGCCGTAGTTTTTGAATTTGCGAGTTTTACAAAAAAATTGTTAAGAAAGCAAAGTAAACGAAGAAATGGAATTAAATAATATTACTTTACTATTTCATTCACAATTTACTATTTAATAAATAAAATAATAAATTGTGGAGAAGATTTAATCAGCGAGAAATACTCAGTACAAAAAATACTTCATTTTAAAATGTTTTATAATAGTTAATGGTTTGGGGAAACAGTAATCTCTTTTAAAGATTACATTAATTTATCAATTTTATTTTGGGTTGAAATAATTTCAAATTACGTAATTACATTGACTCGAGCCTTTTTCTGAAGAATTGAATTTTTGTTTTTCATATTAATATGAATTTTTGCGACATTTGTTATTAATGCTTTACATTTTGGATACTCATAATTGAAATTAAATCTGTGCATGTAAATTTGTCGTTTTTATTTGTATATTCCTGATTTCGCTTTTATTACTTCACAATAATTCTATTATATCCTTGTTGTATAAAGTAACAGCAGATTTCATACATCAAGGATATACTATTGATGACAGTGATTGCCATTGTTTCTTGATAGTGATCCACATGGAAACTTTTTAATCTTTAAAAAAAATTCCTTAATCTGAACTTGCTTTTATGGCTTCGTTATGACTTTTTGTAATTTTTCATTGTTTTGTCAATAGTTTAGATTTTGTTTCATTTTTATAGAAACTGTTTTTGTTGGACTTAAATTAGAAATAAACTTGTTAGCCTCAATATAAGGTTCATATTTCTTCTTGTGCTATAAAACTTCAAACCAAATAACTCTGATATATGAATATTTTTAAAATTGTTACTGCTTTGCCTCTTGATGGTGTGGTCTTCTTCTGTGATAATTATAGAAAAATTTACGAAATATTAAAGTGCATTCTCTTTAAATGCTTTTTTCTTAATATTTCATTTCGAATATGAAAGGAGTTTTTTAAAAAAATATTCACAAATCAGTATGTACTAATTATTATTGCTTCTGATGTAAAACTCGACGCGAGAAACGAAATATAAATCTTTAATTTATCCGAATACACTCGGAATAAATTATGCTTATGCCAATATATTCATTGAACAAAATATCCTCAAACAAAAGTTTATTTTAAAATTTATTCTACAATTTCTCTTTATTGCTGGAAGAATCGTTTATCTTCAAAATTTCAACAACAAAAATAAATAAATTAAAAGAGGTTTCGAGATTTAGAAATAAGTTCACAATTACTTATACATTATAATTCTTATTGGAAATATTTTCTATGGATATTTCTCATTTTGTTAGGATATTTTCTATTTCTTTGATTATAATATTATACATGTTCCCATGTTTTCATAAATTATAAAAATGCATATAAAATAGCATTAAGAAATTTGTAATAATAACAAACTCGTTATATTGTTTTTTTTTAAACCAGCGAATACAGTTGTTTATTCCTAAAATATTTATGATAAATAAATCTCAAATACATTTTTATATCCTTTTTTTGCATTTTATGCAAATTAAAGAAATTATGGATTTTTTTTTTTTCAAATCGTATGAAAAGTATTATGAAAATAATTATCAGATAAAAAAATTCTCAATTATTCTGCAATTTATAGAAAAGAGTTAGTATTAAATGGCTTGTAATTTTTTGAACTAGAAATTAGTAATTAATATATATATATACTTTTATTAATACTTTAAATAATAAACATATAATAAAATAAAAAAAAATTGCTATTTACTGCTAATTAACTTAAAAATTCAATAATCAAACAATAGCTTAAGTAAAATGTCATTAAAATGTTTCATCATATAAAATCATTTATAAATCATGATAAATGAATCATTAAAAATCATGTTACCAACATAATAAAAGTTATTTACAAATCATTTAAAATTTCAAAATTAAGTGTAATTGTGAGACATATTTAAATTATTTGCTTTAAAATAATTTTGTGTAAGCGTATTTTTTTTTTCAATACAGAATTGTATATGTATTTTAAACAGTATTAAAATTTTTTAAAAAAATATTATTACTTATTTTAAACTGTGTTATTTACAAGCATTTCGAATCTTTTATAATTAAATAATAGTTTTTTTAATAAATTGGAGCGTAAATTATTTAGAAACAAAAGAGAATAAAGAATTTCTTGAAAATTTATGGTAATTACAGATTAAAAGCTAGACATAATTTTTCTCTTTTATAGAATTAATTAATATTAAAAATAAAGAAACAAATGAGTTATGAACAACAGATATTTTATTGATTATTTTTACGTAAAACAAAATGGAATAATTCCATAATATTTAAATACATTTTTTAATGAAAGTCACTGATGTATAAAATGTGCCCATTGAAAATATTAAAATTAAAAATAACAGAAAGGGATATTTTTTAACCAAACAAATTAGCGTTTTTCATACTCATCAGACGATAAGATTTCTATAGCTTTGTTAGTTCATACTCTTATTGCTGAGTCTCCTGAGAATTAGTAAGGGAGAAATTATTTGAATTTTTTTTTAATCATTAATGAAAATATTATGCAAAAACTGTAAAGATTGATTCCCTTTTTAAAAGATAAAATAAAAAATTGTTTTTTTTATTGTTTTTTAATTTACATTTAATTTATATTTTTTAATAATTTAATCAACCTTAATCGTTTTCATTTTAAAATTTATAATCAAAACACCAGTGACATACGGCAAATATGGTTACTTCCTTTGAAAAAATAGAGAAAGTGCAAAAATCGATATTTCTTTTAAAATCGATTGAGATTGATCAATTTTAATATTATAAATATCTTTGAATTTAACATTTTCTGGAATATGCGTGAAAATCTTCTGATAATTTCCGTGTTTATGCAGTAAAAAATAATAAAGGAAAGACTCAATAGAAGGAAGAAATTTTGTATATTTTTATATCAAAATTCCAGCATTAATGAATAAAATTTGATAACCATTTCATAAAACATCATATTATTTTAGCATTAAGAAAGCATAAAAAAGCCATTTTGTACAAATTTTTTGAATAATTTGTATTAAAAATTGAATTGAAATTACACATACTTTAAATTAAGGAATCTATTTATAAAACATCACATTTTATATACAGTGACAGTATACTTTAACTATTGCATTTATTTATATGAACTTTGTCTTTCTGCTATATGAAATTGTCTTATTAAATATTAATTATATAGCATTCTATTAATTTATTCATAAAATTCAAATCAATATAATTTACAAGTTGGTAGTGATTAATAATTTGCATTTTTGATTTCCTTTTACATATTTTTACTTTTCATTTATTTATTTTTTTGTCTTTGAAATAATTTTGCCATTCAAAAAATTGCCACTGTTATTGGTTGATGATCATTTCTTTTTTTAAATCATACTAAGTTTAACACAGCTGGAATACAATCTTTTATAACATTAAATGAAAAACCTGAAAGGTGTTTGCAGGAAACTTTTCTTTAATCTCCCGTTGTCAATAATTTCATTCTTATACGGTATTTACAATAAAAGGATCTTTCTTAAACACCGTTCTTTTTAATTCCATGAGAAATATTAAACTAAATTCTTAAAATACAAACTTTAGACATTTCATACTAAGCAATGACTTAAATTCATGCACTTGAAATTATGCAATTTTTTTATTAAACTGCTTGACAATAAATGTACATTTCTACTTTTACCTGTATTAGTTATGAATTTCACAAAATAAGTTCTAATACAAATACCTGCTACCAGCTTTTTCTTTCCTTTTTTCTGAATTTACATAGTTTTAATGTAAAGCATGCTTTTTACAATTGAAAATATTATATTACCAAAATTAATATTCAATAAAATACACTCACCTTTAGGTGCTGGTAATATCTAAAAAAATTGGGTTTCTTTCTTTCTTTTTGTTTTTGTTCTTCTCTGTAATCTTTAGGCGATTTTTTCGAATAATTTCGATTAACTCCGTTCAGAATTAATTAATAATGCTTTAGCATCACCCATTTGGTGGCATTAGACTCTCCACAAAATGCCAATAAGACACAAATTGCGAATAGCTATCAGTTCAAAGCAGCTGAAATCGATTTTTTTTTTACAATTTTTATTTTTATTAATATTTTTAACAGTGTTATGGGGTTAATATGACCAGAAATAAAAAGATCTCCTAACGCTACTTTATATTTTATAGATATTTAAAACTGTGGGCTATTGCTATTATTTAATACATTTTTACTAGGAATTATGAAAGCCTGTCTATAATCGGTACGGCATGTGTTAAGGCTTTTTAACAATGATGGGAGTTTGAGCCATCGCTTAGTAGCGACTCTCCCTGTTATGTAGGTGAAAGTAGGTGCATTTTAGCAAAAACGGACAGGGATGCAGAAAGAGATTATTCTATCTTTCGATTATATGCCCGTAATTCCCTCTTTTCAAAGGTATTCTAATTGCCTTAAAAGAGTAGCGTATGAAGAGAATTCAGAGGCCGTTACTTGCTGTTCTGCTAGAACGCTTCTTTGAATGATGATGGAAATTTTTGTCATAACATTTATTGATCTATAAATTGTACTCAAAACAGATATAATGTGAATTGTTTGTTTCTGGTAGCTTTTTTCACCTCTATTGCTTAAGAAAGAACATAGATGCACAAAATTCAAATCTCACAATATTTGTAATGGATTTAAATTTATCATTCAGCAGTTTGTTGTTGTTGGAAGAAACGCACGATTTTTAGAATATATTTTATAACTAAGTTGAGGTTTTCATTACAAAAAAAAAGCGATAATGAGTGGATAAATTTTGAAGAGTCTATACTGAGTTTAACATGTGAATTTACAGGATTTTTATTTGAATTTTAGTTTGTTGATTCTTTTATTCTTTCATACAGTTTGTTGATTCTTTTATTTTATATTTATTTAAAAAAATTAAAAACGTTTTAAAATGGAAACGTTTAAAAGGATTTTTTTTAAACCTTCTTTTATTTAGTCTAGAGCATGAGTTTTATCAACCTGAATTATTTCACGAAAAATAAAAATGCATCCAAAAAAGGTTTTAGACTGGATTTATCTAATAAAATAATTACAAATTACAATCTTATCAAATGTTGAAACAATGATAAAAATTAATCACTCGACTTCTATTGTTGGCAATAAAAACATAATGAAATAATATAGGACTTTTTTATGTCCTTTGGTTTAATTTAGTGTTTTTGTAGTACCTAAACATTACATTATAACCAGAATAAATTTATTTGAATCACATTGGACTTGAAATATCACAACCTTGAAGTTACTCTCTTGTTGCTCAAATAAAATTCTCACACCTGTCAAAAGTACAAAAAAAAGACAGCCATTTTTCTTTTTTTTTTGTTCTAACAGATATTATATAATGCCTAATTATTCATATTTAAAAAAAAATACATAGAATTTACAATGGATTCTCTGCGAATTACTATTTCTGGGATATGATTAGTCTGAATACGAATTTCTAATTTTAATCTGCATATTTTAGAATTTTAATTTTTTTTCCATACTTAATACCAACCAATTCATTTTGATTGAGGGCTTGACTTCCCCTAATTTCAGATAATTTTGTAGTTTTATTAACATTTTAAATTAACTTGGTTTTTATATAGTTATACATTTTTTTTCTTTATGTATTTGGATCAATAGAAACGAAATTTAGATTGTTGAATATATTTGAATATTTAATTATAAAAATTTAATTTTTGAGGATGGAATTTAGTACATTCTAAAAATGCTTCTGCTTTTTTAAAAAAATATTTATAATTGTGTGCGTAGTTTTCTCTTACTACTAAATTTTCTTCTAAAAATTTTTTACATCTTTATGCTCTATATTTCAAATATTTTTTAATATATGGTGAATACATATTTTAAACTGTAATTCCTTCAATCATAAATATGAAAGGCTACACATAAAAAGTTAATATATAGAAGTAGAAATATTTTTTTTCCTTCTAGGCCTTTCTATAATAAATAAGTAAGCCTTAAATTAGTTTATATAATTTATTTTTTCAAACTATTTTATTTCAAATACAAAAAAATAGTATTACTTTATTGAACTGCTCGTTCTTCCAGTTTTAATCGTAGTTTCAAGGTTTTAAGAGTTCTGCATTTTTCAATCCTTGAAAGTTTTCTGCAATATTTTGTTTCTTTTTTTTAAACTACCTCCTTAAAATATTTGTGGATTTATTATACATTGAGAAAACATAACTTTATGAATAAATAGAAAGATTAAATGAATTTCCTTGCACTTATTTTCTAATTTGGCATAGACGATTAGAGAATGCTATTCTGGTTCTCGTTCATGGGACAACAAAAAATGTATCAAATTACATAAATAATAAAAATTTGCTTGAAAACGAAGGAAAAAATGTGTCTTAATTCTCCGCAACATTTAAAATTAAAAAAACATTTATATACAGGAATTTCAATATAAAATATAAAATATTTTAGAAAACTATACGAAACATTATTTACACATAATAATCTTCCTTAGTAGAAATTCTATTATCCATATAAAAAAGGGCATTTCAATTTAAAATTATAAAGATCAAACAAAACAATCATCAATTATTTAAAATTAGAAGAAAAAAACATATCTTAAGAATATACCTTAACTTCTTTTATATAAAATCTGGAGTTTCATGAAAATTTGATAATTCTTAGACAATTATTCGAAAACTATAACTTTCAAGTTAAGAGCAGTTTTAATCTATTTTTCTCTATTATTGAAAGCAGTGAACCAATTACTTAAAAGTTATATGTATAAAGCAATTATTTAATAATATGACGAATTATTAATTTAAGACGAAATGTTCTTTATTCGCTTTCTGTATTTCTGTGGCAAGCAAACAGACAGCAATTTACTATTTTAAAATAATAAAAAAATTATGTAGACAAGTAATTGGGTACATAGTAATGCATCTTTTGCTGGAAAAACCTGAGATATATTGAAATAATTACCAAAAACACATGTTTATTTAATTAAAAATGATTATTTGAGAGTAATTTTTAAACATTTTTTTAAATTCTAGAATTGAAATTTTTAAATTTTTTCATTGTTTAATTAACAAATAATCTTTTGATATTTTTTATTAAAAGCGTTAAGCGAATTAGTAAGTCATTAAATACGACTTTTAAACAGAAGTAGTTAAATGTTATGTTAGAATATATTTATATGGCTATACAGAATGCCAGACCCTGTTAATTACAAATAGTTGTTTACTCCAAAAAAAACTGTGTGTTTTATTTAAATAAATGCAAATTCTTGTATTCTTTTTTTCTTTCAGTTCTAGCATACTTCAGACAGAAGATTAAACTTAAGAAAACCACGCTTAAATTTGAGCAGTGAACTATTTAAAAAGAGCATTCTTCATCTTTGTAGCATGTTTAGAAAAAATGCAGAAGACTAAGTTTACGTTAAGAAGGTTTTATTTAATACGTCACTTTTAATTTTATTCGCATTTTCTTATTTTTTTTTTCTTTCCTAAACCTCAACCATTGTAATTGCCTGAGGAACATGCATTTTATGCGACTTATTTTTATCTAAGGAATGTTAAATGCCCGCAAAATAGTTTTATTTTTATTCATAAAAAGAAGAATGTGAATTTCTGCTATTCTTTCTTCTTTCACATGAGTTTCTTTTTTTGTAAATATTCAAATTTAAAAGTACAACGAAGATACGAGCCTCGCTTGCGCTTTAAGCTCTTTACGCTGTTTTTCTTAGTGAAAATTGAGTTGAGTTGAGGATTAATCAGAGTTCTTGCGCATGCGTTGCTAAATTAAAAGCTCTCTAATTCTAGATGCGCATTTTTTAGAACTTTTTTTTTAATCGTACATAGTTTTTGTACGTATTATAAGTAAAAAATATTTATATCTATATGAATATGTAATAGAAAAATTTCGTGATTAAATTAGGTGTAAAGAGCTTAAATTTTAGAAATGATTTATGAAATACTTTTGAGCTAGATTAACATGTTTTAGAATTTGAAACTCTCGTACTTTTGTGTAAAGATACATTGTTTTTCTTTGCGCTATTATGCTAAAAAACGCTACTATGTTTAAGAATTTGCATTTTAACTGTTAAAAAATTTGTAATAAAAAACACTAAGTAAGAACAATGAATAAAATATTTTCAGATAAATAATATTTTTTAAAATAGTTTCTAATTGTATTTAGATAGAATAAACATTCCGAGGCCATTTTGAGTTCACATTAAGAATTGTAATCATAATGAATTTTAAATATGCAAAGGAATTTAACATATTTTCGGCTTAATGGTTTATTTAGTTCAAAGAAAAAAAACTACCACATTTGTTTTGGTGGGAGCGAGTGGATCACAAATTTTCAAAATTAATTTCAACCGAATTTGCTGAAATAAAAATATAAAAATTGTAATGCTTTTTAAGCACTCTTATACATTGCTTCAAGTAATTTGTTGAAAAAAAAACTTAATATTGTTATTCTTTATCAGAAACTCTTACATTCCTAGTATTTTATGCCGCTTTGTTTACTCGATATTATATTGCAAATTTTTCCCTCGTAAAGTATATGTGCTCTATGAAATTTTGATGTTTTGAAAACTAGAATGCCACTAATTTTTTCATAACTACATTTAACTTGTGCTTTCAGACTACGGCTTATTTCAAAAATTATCGAAAATTTCTGTGACCATTTTGTTTAGAAATAATTAGTATTTTTATTTCATTAAAATATTAATAGAACGGTAAAAATGATTTGAATCGAACTATTTGAAACCCGAAATTGTTGCTTATGCTTTTTAACAGTGGCCAAAAAGCGCCTAGAAAAAATTCGCCAAATTGTAAAAATGTACTCTAGTGCATGCATACATGTGTGTGTGTGTGTGTGTGTGTGTGTGTGTGTGTGTGTGTGTGTG
>JAPMOQ010044403.1:1015285-1075236 GCA_026543055.1 Argiope trifasciata
TGTGTGTGTGTGTGTGTGTGTGTGTGTGTGTGTGTGTGTGTGTGTGTGCGTGCGTGTGTGTGTGTGTGTGTGTGTAATTCAGAGAAAATCATGCAGGATACATTCAATAATTTGATAGTTGAAATTGTCGATCTGGCTAAATTTTTTCTTGAAACTTTTGGGTGGCTCTTACAATTGGCAAGCATTCTAAATTTTAGAATCACAGATATTTTTTATAACATTTTCAGAATTTGTAAATCATCCATTTGTTTATGTGAATATATTTTATTTGTAATATTTATTCACTGTGGATTGAAAGAATATGATAATCACCATCCTGCATGCCATTCGCTCGTTAGTTTGCTCATTTAATTTTACTCGCATCTAGCACAGTTTATTTTTTGGCGATAGGATGCCAATTTGCCAAGTAGGTAAAGGTGAGTTTGCTTCCAAACACCTTTTAGTCTAATGCCTTTCCTTTTTTTCAAATGAAACACATTTTAGTCTAATGCTTTTCCTTTTTTTCAAATCAAACACATTTTAGTCTAATGCATTTCCGTTTTCTCATTTTCTCTTTTTCAGTTATTGTAGTTATCTATATGAAAGTGAGCATAAAAAAAAACTGAGAGCTAATGGGTGTTTTGCAAGCATTTTTACTTTTTTAAAACTTTATCCATTTTATTAATTGTTTTTGTTTCAAAACCAACGCTGACTTTTTCTTACACTTAAAATATCACAATTTTATGCATTTATAGTTACATAAGCATTTTCAGGATTTCACCATTTCACTGTTTTATTATTTTGTTTAATTTTTTTTCCTATCATTTGGCCAGATTTCAAACTATATGCTTGGCTCAGTATGGCCAAAAATGGATCTTGCACCAAATGCAACCTAGCAACCAATTATGTGATATGTCGGAATTTAGTGAATTCAGATTTTAAAATCTAAATTTGAGAATTGCCACAGTAACCATATAAAAATATGTATTTTACTTAAAAAATTTTCATATATAAATATTAAGTTATAATTTAGATATTCAAATACGAATCAGTATCGACAGATAAAACCATTCTCCTTAATGCCTGTGTAACAATGAATGATCGGATTGAAACGAATAGTGATTTGGATGATGTTTTAGTAACGACTATCAATGGCTGACAAAACCCTGATTTAGAGAAGGAAACACATCTAGACATAGGCGACGAAATTCTCATTGCTGTGTATTCCAAGAAAACGAAAACCCACTTTTTTATCCATGGATTTTCAGGTAAGACCTCAATTTCTGGAACTCCTCACATGGTCTATGGCCAGAAAGTTAGACAAAATAAAAGAAGCATATATTTCCCACCCTGGATTTAATAAGAAATATTTCATCCTAAACTCGATGCTTACTTTTCTTTGTCAATTACAATATTGTTATACAGATTTGAGCACAAAAGAATTAAAAAAAAATTAAACTACGATTTAAGTCAATATTTAATTAATCAAAAAATGGCTTATCGGATGTTTGTATAAAATATCAAATTTGAAATCATTCCTTATCTTTAATTCAGTAATTAAATTTCTTTAATATTTTTAAAGATTTGGGAAGAATTTTGGTAATATAAAAAGAAGCTGTTAATTAATTTAAAATGTATTTTTCATTTTATTTTTCATACACACTGAAACAAAGATTACTTATAAGGTTTTTATATGAGAGAGAAACATATATATTTTATTATTTGTTTCCCTCCAAATATATATTTATCTGTATTTATTTATAACTTCCAAATTAATACTTTAAAACTTATATTATCTCACTTAAGGTTTTATATTAGCAGTGTAGTTCCTTTGAAAGTAGAAAAAATCCTTTAATTTCCATCTAATTAATTAATTTTAAAGTTTAGGAAATACCTAAAGAATTATTTTTGAATTTAATTGGTAATATATATATATATATTTATACATAGTAGTAAAGAGAAATATGCTTCAAAATAAAGTAATAATTTCTGCCTATAATCAGTGTTATTTTCAAACCGTATAGAAGTCATATAGATCATCACTTTTGAGGAAGTTTATATAAGATAATATTCAGCTCAAGTCAGAGAGATTATCACTTTCGGTGAAAATTTTATTATCATGTTTCCAAGGGCTACAAGCAAATTAACTGTACAATTGAGTTTAAATTTAATAAAGACAATGATATTTTCAATTGAAATATTTTTGTCTGTACGAAGTATACATGTACAGAAAAGTAATTTCACTGGATAAATTAAAAATAATTCGGCCGAATAAACTATAGCTACATACAAATTCTAATGGGAAAAACTCTAGGAATAGATTTATATTATTTATTTTCTGCAATACAAAACTAAAATGTTTGCGAGGAAAATCAAATGATTTACTTATTTAAAGAAGTACATTGATTTTTAATGTGTTGATTCAAAATTTTCAAAAAGATTTCATAGATACCTATTTATTTCTGCATCGAGATCATATTAAAAAATGTAGCTTTGTGTTTTTTTTTATCTTGTTTGTTGCGTTTTTAATAATCCATTCGTTTATAAAATGAATCAGTAACTAACATTAATTTATAATTCGGGATATTTATTTCCATTTAATAAAATTAAATCTTGCGAGTTCTGAGAAGGTTTTAATTTTTTTCATTTTTATGTAGCGAATGTTGAAGTGTTAGATTTGAACTGAAATTGATTTTGAATTGCTCGGCTTCTTAATTTAATTAGAGTTATTTTGAAAACAAAACCGTGATTATATTTTATAGCTTAGCAGTATCTAACTTCCATATAATGAGCAAAATAAAAACTATGGATTTCATTTATTGTATTTTTACTCCGATTTCCGTCAAATATGGCGTTTAATAATGTCTGATAATCAAATGAAAACACTGCATTTTCTAAAAAGAGTATATTATATATAAAGAAATAAAGAATACGTCGAGATCAGTTACGTAAATAAGATTTTCATTTAGATTTTCACAACTATAAAATTCTTTGAAAAGTAATAATAAATGAAAAGTGAATTAGTTTTTCAACAATTTAAGTATTTTACATTATATATTCTCTTTATAAGTAAAAGTAACAGTGGTCGAAATTAAAAATAAAATAAAATAAACATCTGAAGGTTTTGATTTTTAAAAACGTAAATGGATAATAATTTACTTTCTAGCTAAGAAATATGGCTTATTTAATGAAAACAGCATAGCATAGACGAAAGACAAAACATTGAATTTTATAGATGTATAATAGGAATCTTTTGTAATCGTTTCTGTTCACATCAATAAAAAGAAATGAACATATAAAAGATTATTCATTATTTCTCAAAATGAAAACCCAATCTTTTTTTCAAAAGTAAAGGGGCATGGAAACACTCGAGTTTTTCAATTAAGCTAAATACTTTCAGAATTAGATTGTTGCTACGTGGGACGACGAATTTAGAGTGTCTATAAGAGAAAGAAGAAATAATTATGTCAGTCGACGATTTAACTTCAATAATGCACCCCTCTCACCCAGGAAATCTTCATTCCTGTTGAATTCTTTATTGAAACGTATCTGATAACACGCTGACAAAAGAGTGCGAACTCGGACATAGATTAAAGTAATATGATATACCAGTTCGACTTTCTCGTTGAATTTCCTAATTAAATTATTCGAAACCGAAGGATGAGTGATTTTTTTCTTCTTCTTTCTTTTTTTTTTTTTCATTACATTCACAAAACTATTTTCTTTTTCTTCCCCTACCCACGGGATTTTGTTACTTTATTGCAAGTTTTACCCCTAAGAATTCTGGTCTGAGACATTTTTTTTTTTTTTTTGCATATCATTTTTTCTCAGGATTTTAATATATATATATATATTGCGAAAATCTGTACGAATGTTTTTAATGGTATTTTTCTTTGATTAAAATTCTCCCTTTTCCTCGAAAATATTTCATTTTAAAACTATAGGTTGACACTTTTTCATTTTTGTGATCGGATTTTTAACTTTTTTCTAGTTAAAATTTGATCGGGAACAATTCCGTATGCATTTATTTGGATGCTGAAATTCTTTTTTACATTACTCTCGATTCTTGAAAAAAAGGTGATAAAAGGGTGAGGGGGAGTAAGGAGACTGAGAAAGAAAATGTAGGAGCAAAAACAATCCCCCTGACAAATATTTGAATGCAATTCCGGTTGCTAAGAGGCGAAGAATGCCGTTTTCTTAATTATTGAATGCACTGTTAACTGATCCAGTGGTGTGTGCTCGTTTCTTCAATATGACGATAAGATGTCGAACTCGCTTTTATCTGTTTCTGATTTTTTCCAAAGTAAAAAAGGAGAGCAAACTCTAATTTTAATATGGCTCCATTTTCTCCCCATGTTTTGTTCTATTGCGCCAGCAAAAAGCGAAAGAGAGAGGTTGGGAGGAACGAAATGACAGAGTTGAAAGCAGGAAAAAAACGTGTTCCCTCACCGCTCCCACTTGTGGGAAACAGTAAAATGAAATTAAGAGGTCGATACGACAATTAGCTATTAATTTATTTTGTGTTAATTGCAGCGTTGCAGCTAGTTATAGCGTGATAATGCGATTATAATCTACTTAATTTCAATTGGTCAGATAACATTCCTTGTTGCATTTAAGCATTATTACCTGGTAATAAGAGTCCTAAAGGATTTTAAAAAATACTTTTTCTACTACATCATTAAACATTTTAAAAGCGTGTAATTACAAAAATAGGATAAAAAATATTACAAATGAGCCATTGACGATGACTATATATTTACATTTACGAAATAATTGAATATAAATTTGTAAAGCATTAATTTATCAGAGGATCTTTTAATATAAGTACAAATAGCTCTGAACGTCTACTTACAGTTCTCAAATTATTTGTTAAATGAGTATTTCTAAAAGCCTTTAGTGACATTTATAGCCTTTTAAGTCCACACCACCAGCTATAATTATATTCTAAATTCAATTGGAATTCATTGGAAGAATCTAAAAACTATACTATATTTGAAGTAATTTTTTAAATTTAATATCGCTCTTCCATTAAAAGATCAGCAATGGAAGAAGTTCTCAGAAAAATGCAATTATTTTTGGCCCTAAGGAATGAAATAATTCACAGACTTATCAAAATCTGAAATTTAAATAGGTTCTGTCGGTAAATAAATTGAGTTATTCGCGTCGCGTCTTAAGGGACTCGAGGTTTAAATGCTACGTTTTAGGTATTATTACTCGAAATTACTTATGTAATTGCTTTAACAATCCATTTGCCTTAAGTATGAATCCAATGGAGTGAAATAGAAGAAACAAGAATCTAATACGACTGTAAAAGATTTTAAATGTGAAATGTATCTTTTCTTCATTCTTTTTTTTCTTTTTCTATTTTGCTCCGAACTATAAAATATGATTTCAGTGCATCTAAGAAACTACTTATTTTAGAATCAAACTAATCAGAAAATGAAAGATATTATTGCTTATTTCTTTTTAATATTATCTGCTAAGATTATTTAAAGTTTTGCTCTAAGGGATATGATGAAATTAATCATAAAGAATTAGAATTTTTAATTGAAGCTTGACCTTTGATCCAGCTAATATTTCAATGTAAAAAATTGTATTTTTACATTTTATCGTTGCTACGAGTTTTATGTTTGTAGGAATTTCGAGATCTGTATTTTGAATTGTGAGTTGAAAATTCCAAAAAATAATGCCAATTTTTTACAAAAATATCTCAAAATAATATTGAACGCATCATCTTATTTAACAGTTTTATCTTCGACTTATATTATATGTCGGATTTTTTTTTCTTCAACGTTGACAAATGACTTTCTTATTTATTGGATGGAAACATCATCCAATACATAAAATTTGGATAATGTTTCCAAAATTGCAAAATAAGCGTTTTATGGCATACATATCGAAATTCATATAAATAGATATGAATGTGCTGATTTAAGAGCTAAACGGATGAGCATTGGAAAGGTTTAACCATGAATATTAAAATGTACGATATTCGTCTTTTAATATATAATTATAGATTTACTGTATATTATTTTACTTTATACATCAAGAAAAGGTCAAAGTTTACGTAAAAGAGATGAAATACCAATTTCTGAATAAAATTGACTGTTTACAAAACTTTAAACGTTTTATGAAATTACTCTGAAAAAGTTACATAATTCTTTTTTAAAATATATTATTAATAGATATGCATTATATCCTTTAAGAAAGTAATAAAACATAAACATTATGATTTAATTTTTAAAATATACGTAATACATTTGATTTATTCATATTTTTTGGAAAAAATCATCTAATAATTTAAAATGGAAAAGAACTAAATGTATGAGCTTGATATGGCACCTTTATCATTGATTTCGTATTATTTCTATACAATTTTTTGAAGCGAACCTTTCTTGAAAATCCAGCTATGTGAAAGAAGGGGCACATTTTTTCACTTAATATTGTTTTTGCCAGTTATTTCAAAATTTGGTTAAGAATTAAAAAAAATATTTATGCACCAATAGTAGGATTTTTCTAAAATCTAACTATGATGTTATTTCTTAGACTCTTACTATGATGAAAAAAAATTAAAACTAGCCTTAATTCAAAACAGTCAACTGAACTCGATTATTTCATTATTCCAGAAAACAATTAATATTCATATTTTGGGTTATTAAGCATACAATTTTATAAAATAAATGGACTAAAATAGGTGTTAAGTTTTCAGAAATATTACCAGTTTCTTGAAGTAGGATTTTTACATATAACAGTTGCATAAATTGTTGAATTGATCTTTAACTTTATGAAAATAATTGCAGAGTTGGATTTTCTTAACATTTATATAAGACTACTGGAAATTGTTGGCAGCAAAATTCTTTTTTTTCTTTTTAAGGCTGCACAATATTATTGCATAAAATACTAGCTTCATTTTCTTTAAATTACGCAACATTTTGTTATAATACAGCTTTGAATGATAAGGAGATCCAATCTTACCGATACTGATGATAGAGTAATGGGGAATTAAACTTTTTTTTATTTTTTGACTATCTCTTTTGGAAAAAGTGGCGTTAATTTTTCAATACATCACAACATATTATTGTAATATTAACCATCATGTCGTAAGTTTAAATGCTAATATAAGTATTCATAGTAGTGTTTTCAATTTTTATTAGTTTTAACCATTTGAGAAAAGTATAATTTTTTAGTTAATGCATATTTATTCGTAAATAAGGTCAAAATTCCCAAATTTGGGTTGCTTAAATAGTTATTTATAATTGCATGTTTAAGAGTCTCTTTAATAAATATTTTAATCTTCATATAAGAAATAATAATAATATTTGCAAATGTCTTTTATGAGTTTGAGAAATATCAACCAATTTCTTTCCTTTGAATGAAATAATGGTAATTTTTTATATTCATTTTTGCATTCAGATACAAGAACAAGAATTCGATACATCATAATGAGAAAAAGAAATGAAAATTGGCGTGAAAGGTTCGCTACCCGCCGAAATCACTATAAGTGTGAAAATCATCTAGTTCAAATATGTATCAATTATTCATCCAAATTTTTCTGGTTGAATTAGAAAATCCATGTAGCTAGGATTAGAGATAGAGATTTATATTATATTTCTTATATGACACTTGGGATAGTTTCTTTGACTTTTATTAGTTTGTTAAAGTACATTTTTTTATTTATTAAAAAGACATTTTCACTTACTTTGCATTTTTAATGTGTGTAGAGCACTACAGGAACCAATAATCATTTCTTACTGTTCCTCTTTTTGCCAGATAGATTGACTTTATCTTTCTTCTACTCAACGTAATACTAAAAAATTTACTAGAAAGAATTTACTATTTAGAAAGGAACCAATCGCCTTACGTTTGGAAAATCGTTTTGGTAGTTAATCACAAATGTTACTAATTCTTTTTCTAAAAAAATTAATAAAACAACATGTTAGAATAAATTTTTCTTGATTTGTGCTATACGCATTTTTCTTTCTTATTTTTGGATTAAAAAAATAAGAGAATTTTATTATATTCGAAATTGCAAAATATATTTAAAAATTATTAATTTTCAACTTCAATTTAAAATTACCTTATTATTTACCAAACGAAACGAACAACAGCAGGAATACTTGTAGAAACTGGCAAAATAAAGTAAAAAATTACTTTCAAAAGTGAAAAAAAAACTTCTAGTTATTGAATTTATCAACACTAAAAAAGTACAAATGAAAAATACTTTAGAAAATAAGCTGCCATTCTATAACCCCAATGTTTGCATATTTTTCCGGGAAAGTTGTTTCAAAAATAAATAAAATACTCATAAAAATACACGGAATGTCCTGAGAAAGTGTGAATTGTTTTATTTGTCTAACATTGGGAATTTCTATGTCTATGTAAGATTTTGTTATATTGTGTATATAATATTTAGGCTTTCATTATATTTTAATTTAAAGAATAAATTGATTTGCTGCCAGGTATAAACATTTTTACCTATTTCAACAAACAAAACTAAATTCAAATATCCCATCTCGCTTTTCTTTCAAACAGCTACAATTAAATATAAAAAAGAATAATTAATAAATATTTCATTTCAAAATCCTTCAATAAAATACTATTTTAAATATATGAAAAAATTATGAAATTGAAATAGAAAATAAAAGAATATAAAAGATGTATTTGAGATTTGCTGCACATTTTCTTAGACATAATTAAAATTTTCTATTATTCGGTTTCTTAAACTTTTTTTGGACAGATTTTATTTCCAGTCTTTTAGAATCATTAGAAATCAGTCACATATCTTTATTTATTTTTTATGCTCATTAATATTTCAAAGATATATACTTGGTTAAAAATTTTATGTGGAAAAGCTTGATAAAATTTATATGAAATTAAAACACTTAAAATTATTCTTTGATTTGTTAAAATAAAAGTTCTTGCATATATAAATTCAGCAGTAACTGGTTATAAAAATAAATCTATTTGTATTTTTTTAAATATATTTTATTGCTAACATGAAAAGATTAACATATCTTTCAGTTTAAATCAATGCAACTTAAATTTTGTAAAACCTAAGAACTCAATATATTTTATTCATTTTTAAATCTACATGCACGTAAATGTAGCTGAATTACCAGTAGAAAAAAATCGAACTTTCTTATGAATTCCTTTGAAATTAATGCAAATTCAATAAAAGCAATTTTTTGATTGGGCTATTTTATTTCCTAAAATGAATCTAATCTAAAAGTTCCTTTTTTGAAATTTAAAAATTCGAAACATTTTTAATGTTTTTTCTTTTTAGCGGACGTCTTTCAAAACATACTAATATGCAATTTTAATTCATTTTGTAATTACTTTGCCTTCAACAGTTTCGTACAACCCATCTTTTTGTAGATTCTTTGCAAGAATTATTAAAGAAATTTTAAAATCAAATTCATTTGAAAATTAATAATTATATATCTTTTTATTAAAAATAATCTAAGACTAGACTAATGCAGATAGTTTGCTGAAAACAGCACGAATTTTAACAGAAAAATAGTCCTTTCATAGATGAAATATTTCTCTTTTTACTTCTATGTTTACAAGCGCTTACTAATTTCATGACATACGCCGCCAGACAAGAGTGTTGAAAAAAAAAGCGAAACTTAAAAAAAAATAATACTGTGCTAAAAAAAAAGTATTTTTCAATCTCACTATGTAAACAGATTTAAAATATAACTTTTCGCTCCTCTTTAGAAAAAGGGAGAAAAATATGCAGGTAATATATATATTTTTTTTCCTGAAAAACCAACTCGCGATTGTAATACAAGCAGATTTGAATTTTAAATGCAACTTCGGAAAGAAGATGACTTTTTTATATATATAATTATTAATGTTATTCGTTCCAAAAGTTTTTTTTTTTTTTTTTTGGCTTCTGAAAGAAGTATCATCTCTACAAAAAAGCAATTTTCAACGTTTTTGCTTTTTTTCTTGTCTGACATCTTCTTTTCTATACTTTAGAAGAAAATGAATAATAATTTCTGAATATTTCACTTGGGCACTGAAATTTCGTCACATTGAAAATTTCACGTATTTTAAGATTGTACTGAACTAATATGCATTTGAAAAGACATTCTCTATTATGGTTCTAAACAATTCTTCAAACAAATGAGGCTGTCTTCGTCTGTCTAACGAAGAGTATCTGTCCATCCTAATTTCCAATAAGGGATAAACTGCATTTTCTTTTCAATTCGAATCTTAAATTGATAAGTCTTAGGATGAATTTTATAAAAGTTTTATAATTGCAGCTTCTTAGAAGAATTTTCTAGTATCTACTGATGTTTTTGTTTATCTTTATTTCTTAAAGTTCAGCTGCATATTTTTACAAAATTTGCTCACTGGGACCGAATACATTATTCATTTATTTTGAAAATAACACGAATTTATATATCTAAAAAATTTATATTCTAATTCACCGCTTTATATTTCGATGAAATCATCGGAATATTTAGTGGTTTTCATTGATGATTTGTTTATGTTTTGCTATGTTAGTTTTATATGAATTTTTCAAACTGAAAGACATTTTTAGTTTCAAAACCTCTTTTGACCACAGAAATAGAGATGAAAGGAAGTTAGATGAAAAACACTAAACTTTCAAGGAAATGCAAATATTTTAATACTAAGCGATAATATTCTCCGTCCACATTTTTATTTAAACACAGTTTGCAGGGCCGAAATAAATTATAATAATTATTATAAAAAATACAAAATTCGGTAAATATATCAAAAAATGAGTAGTAATAATTAATTAAGGAGATGTAAAATAGATTTATCGAGTATATTTTATTAAAATGTTTTTGTTGTTTTGTTTCCCACCCCCACCCCTCCAGAATTAAGTATAGTGTGTAATTTCATTTATGTCTCTTTTTCAGGAAGTTTGAAAGATTTTTTAATAAAAATATTTCGTATTTTTTAAATTTAATATTTTTACATTTTCTTTGTAAAATAGTTCATTTAGAGTTCACAAGCAGTAAATATTTTACTTTTTATTTTGTTTTGTTAATTTTGTTTCTTAATTTCACCCTTTAAAAACTTATATTCATTTTTGCATTTTCATAATTAGCTGTAGCTACACACATTTAAATTCCATATTTTTTACAATATTATAAATACTTATAATACTTACCGATATCTAAAATCTTCATATTCTTTAGTAACTCTTTCTTCTTAAAATTTCTTAAATAAATAATTTATTCATCGACAAATTACATAAATTTCCTTCCTTAATAATAATTCTTAAGCTTTTTTAATTCCAGATATTAATTTCTTTTACATCTCCAATTTTTGTGTTTAAAATATCCACGGCTCAAGCAAAAAAAAAAAAAAAAAAGGAACAACTGAACAATTCTGTAATTGCCTTATTAATTTGCCGAAAACTAATTTGGAATATGTAAATTCTTTACTGAGCATAAATATATGTAAATTTACTTTCTTATTATAAGAAAGTTAAAAACATAAAAAATATACGAAACCAAGAATCGAAATCTCACATCAAATCCACTGTGCTGTTTTATATACACTATGAAATCTTAAAGAAAATGCATCAAGAATATTGAAAAAAAAAAAAACCCTCAGTTGAAGTGTAGCGTCCTATTTTAAAAATCGACAGTTGGTTTTTCAAATAAAAAATAAAATATCAAAAAATTAAGATAAATAAATAAGGGATAGGAAAAAATTTATCTTATGTTTGTACACTTTAGAGCTATGTCTACATATGAGTTAAATAATTGTGACTTATAGCTTGAAATTTTTTATATCTTAACTCTGAAACTTAAGTTGCATAACACATACTGAGTGCAGATAAAATATCACCGCACCTCGTTTGCTTGAAAAATTTTATGAAATTCTATCGAGTTTCTTTTTATATTTATAATGATTTATATAAGCATATTAATTTTTGTTTAGTTTATGCTTTTAAATAGCAGACTATTTCCGATTTGTACAGTTATTTATCATTATCTGATATGGTTATTTTTATTAATTAATTTAATTAATTTCAAATACGTAATTTAGTTGAACTTTAAAATATCTAAATTAAATATAAAATAATTTCAACTTTCTTAATTTAAAATAATTTTAATCAATTTTTAAATTAAGACAATTAAATTTAAATTTAAAAAGAATTAATTTAATTGTATCAAATAAGTTGTGCTTTTAATTTAATTACTTTAAATCTTAGAATTCTGATTACTCCTCTGAGAGGCACTATTCCAGATGATGCCACATTTTGAAGCTTTATTTCTTCTTATTTGGATTGTTAAAAATACCAACAAAATGGTAAAACGACGTTAGTTAATTTTTCGGGGAAACTCAACTTAAAAGAATTATATATTAATTTATTTTCTGGCACAGTAAATAAGTTCTTGTGTTAAGGGCATAGTTATCCCTTTAAATACTTTTCAGAGTGCAAAGGGTTAATTTTACAATTTTAGCGCCCAATAATTATGTTCAACAAAATTCACAAACAAAGGAATTCATTGTAGTAAGTCTCATAGTTCAAATTCGATCGTATTCCTACTCTCTTAATCTTTCCGATCATTCCTAGTTCTACTTCTAAAAAATCCCTTAAAGCAAAATCCAGTGCTTTGAGCCTTTTTGTTCCCATTTGATTCCTTATCTGTATCGCAACATGATTCTTCCACCTCCTTCACTTTTTAAAATTTTTGTTATTAGTAGTCCCAAATTCACTTTTTCTATACTAATCATTCTAAGAGGGAAATTGCTTTAATTTTGGTAATTTTTATTTAAATCGCATTCTAAGAACAATGGGTAATATCTCTTGAAAACCAAACTTCATAAACTCGCGGAAAAGCTATGTTCTATGCTTTTCATAAAATATTTTCAACGCTCTTTGTTCCTTGTCTGGGTCACTTAATGATGGTCATAATTTTCCTGCACATTCATTTTGATTATTCTGGATGGTTCTAAAATTTTCCATTTTATACTTTTTTCATTAGAAGAGAATTTTCGTAGTTTCACTATAAAAATATCTAGATTAAATTATCCTCGAAATCATCTTATAATTTTCATCACATTTTTATGCTTCTAATTCCATTCTAAAAGGAGATTTTCCTTCCAATATTAATCTAAATCGGTTATTACTTCACAAAAATTAAATTTAATGTTTCGTGTTATAATAACTACAAAAGTGTGTTAGCATTTTTTAAACATTCTGTAACTACCTTTCATTCATTCATAATTGTATATTTTTATCTGTAACAGTACTTTTTTGAACAATTAAGTACCTTTACTTATTATTTTTAGTAATTTATTCGCCCTTATTGGATTTAACAGATATAACAGATATCAAAATCCAATACCAAAGTAGCATAGTTTTTCATAAATGAAGTAACCCAGAATGTATTAAATTTGCATTACAGTCCTTATCCTTTATCCTATACAATTATAATTAATATCTTGGCTTTGTGAGAATAATAACGTATCAGACTAATAAGTCGTTAGCTGGTTATTCATTATAATAACCGATTTTCGTGTTAACAGGAAAATCACCAATAAAGCTTATCTAAAATACTTTTTTTAACATGTTCATCATCAATAAGTAAGCATTTATATTCTGCTGTGTGTTTTCTACATTTGAATTCAGTTACGAAATCTTTAAAGCTTTATGTATAACTTCCCAATTTGAAGAATTTGAAAATAGCATAAAAAACTAAAAATATTATAAAGATTGTACCATTATTACATAAACTTGCAATTTTATATCTAATATCGTATACATTTTCAACAAAATGACATTATTTTAAAATTACCTGTAAAAATAATAAAATTAATCAAATTCTAATTTCAATTAATAAATATTTAATTTAATTTAAAATAAAAAATAAATTAACTTTAATTCAAAAAATTATATATTATTACAAAAAAAAAGAATTCTAATCATACAATTTAAACTAATTCATATTCTTTTAATTTTAATATCATATTATTTTTTTTAGAATTCCTGAACTATCTCTATAAATAAAAATGGATGTTTATCTGTATGTCTCTTATGCGCAGTCGTAACGCTCATCCAATTCCAATGAAACTTCAACAACATATTGCTTGCACTTAAGCGAAGGTTATAGGCACAATACAATTATGTGAAGTATAAAAAATATTTTCAAATCTATTTACCATGGTTTAACCGCCAAATAACTCATAAAGGAGACACAGCAGTTTCAGTAAAGATTCTAAATTCAACCTAGACGTTAATATTTAGTAGCTATTGTACGTAAATGCTATGTAAGTTACTCTCTGAGATTTTAACATTATTAGAGAGTAGGTAAGAAAGTTTTGGGAAAAACACTCCTATAGAATTGAAATTTTACTTAAAAATTCAATAAAATCTTAGCGTTTTTTGCAATAACTTCCAAAAATATTTTAGAGCAAACACTTTTACACCATCTTAGTTTTTAAAAAAATATTTCTTAAACTATATTACAGATTTTATGGTGTAAATATTTGTTCTATGTTCAATCAATATCAAAAGAAAATATTCTAATTATAAAATTTTCTAACCTTAAATTTGAGAATTCTGAACGAATATTAAACGAATAACGAGATACAATAAATATTTTCTTTCATTACCATTGTGTAAGAACACCGCGCTTTACAATTCTAAAATATACAAATCTAATACATAAAAAAGAATATTTGTTTGTAGAATAGAATAATAAAAATAGAATAAATATGATTTATGCTTTTCCTTTATATATTCTTGAATTTCAATGAATGCATTCACTGTCGATAAAAAAATTAATATCATTATTCCTATCATTCTTAATTAAACAAGACAACTATTTCAGATTCCAAACGATATTTCCAAGATTATTTTTTCTGAGGCAGCAATGCGCCGGGTATTCAATGTAATCTTTTTGTATATTCTTGTTGTATATTGGCTTTTTTTTTTTTGAAATTTATTCTGTTATTCCTTGTGTTTGGTGGAGCATAGCCGGCATCAGTTTTTGTGCCATAAAACGCCAAGTTCCAATCTAATCATTCTATCAATACGTGTTTTAACTGATTGAAAAAATTAAGATTCTTGCTTTTGATATTAATGAAGCCATTTTGGAGAAAATTATCAAAAAATAAAGTCAATGAATTTCTCTTTTTTAGTATATTCAAACTACAGTAAATGCAAATATACCTTGCAATAAACAGCAACTTATCCCATTTAAAAAGTGACTTAGTTTCAAACGTATCAAAGTTCTGTTCTTAGTTTATCCAAAAAAAAGTACAAATAAATTAAATACTCTAATAGTGGCTTTTAACAATTTAAAAAATTTACTGTGGAATAAATCTGTATTTTTATAAATACTTCTCAATATAAACGTTTTTCGGAAAAAACAAACCATTATTTGAAATATGAAAAAAATTGCGCACACATTTTGCATCAAGTTTTCTTTAAATGAATAAGAATTTTTTTTAATGTCTGGAGGGTTAAAAGAAGTACGGATGAATCACACTCATCTCATAAAACTTAATATTTTAAGAAGCTTAAATATTTTATTTAATATCTTTATATCTCATTTCATAAAGCTTAATCGACAATGATGGCGTAATATTTTATTTTTTGATAACAATAAAAATTAAAGTTAAGAATGATAGACGTGAAAGTATAATATTTTATTTATAAAATACTCTCATTAAATTCCTCCTCAAAGAGCAAAATTTTTTATAAAATACATTTTTACAATTAATGATGATAGAAAAGTTTGTATACATATTTTTATTTTCTATTATTGGTAAAAATGAAAATTAGTTAATGTGAGGGAAATTTCTCACATTCCTTCCCTCACACTTCTTAATTTAAAAAAATTTTTTAACTCACATTAGTTAAACAGTTTATAAGATTTTTGATTTGGAATGGTACAAGATGCATAATCTTCATTAAATATAGAATTTTATTCATTTTTTCCAAGAAATCTGAAATTACATTTTTTGTTGAATGTTAAGTTTCATTATTTAATAATATTACTTTTAATAATACAAAATTTTTCTACTACAAAAGCAGCACACTTTTATCTTTTATTGATTTAATAATTGCAGAAGTTAGTATGTTTTATGGAATTACATTCTACACATAAAATTCTGCATTCATTGAATACTAGTTATTTAGACTAGCTTACTAGTCTCAGACCCAGTTGCTTAAACTATTATTCTGAAAATGATAACAATTAGGGCTTTATAATTTCGAATTAAATCTCGTGCGGTTTGTTAGTGTTGAATATTCCTGATAATTCAAGTAATGAGAGAAACAAGAGAAATAAAAGTGATATATGAGACAGACAAACATAGCTTAAATTAAAATTCCTGTAATAAAACTGTTACTTGAGACACATCGATTGTCTTAAAACTGCACATAATAGGGGAGCAAATTTTAACAATTACTTCCCAACTAAATACTTCCTCAGAAATCTCCTAGCAACAGTAAAACGTAAATATGTTTCATTCTAAATGTTTCGTTCCAAATACTGCTAAACAAATATGTAGAAGCTAATTTTAAATCGAAACTTCAACCAATTAATGTACTCGTAATTCCGCTAAAGATAGTAAAAGTGACTTAATCTCTTAAAACTGAAGAAGAAAAAACATTCGGAGCTAAACAATGCAATAGATATTAAACAAAGCAAAATTAATTTGCAAAACTTCACACGTAACAAGAAAAATAAAAGCTTCAGGCCTTTAATTGCTTTAGGTATCAAACAAAAGGATAAAAAATTAAAAGAGGGTGACATAAATTCCCTTGCTTAACGGCTTTCTCGGTTTTAGCTGTAAAGAAGACGTTACAGAACCGTTTCATCATATCGGATTCCCGTTTGAATTAGAAAAAACTTCTCGTGCAGTGCAAAATAAATCTGAAAAGTTAATTTCTGTTTTCTCTCTTTACTTTCGAAACAGTTTGGGATTTTATAATATATTAATTCTTCTTTATAAAAATTTAGAGAAAACTCAAATAAGAATGGCTATAGAATGCTGATCATAACGTTTTTATTCGCTTTTACGAATGTTTATTATTTTCAGTTTTATACAATAAAAAAAAGGTTTAAAAATTATATGAAAATTTAGCATTCTTTAAATTCTTCAATCATTTTTAAATTTCTATTATTAGTTGATACTCTTCCTATATATATATATGTATATATATATATATATAAATTCTAGAATTTTCAATCACTAATAAAATACTTTTTACTCATCCATTCAAGTTCAAATACATTTTTAAAACTTATTGTCGATTACTTTTGATATTAATACAGTTTTTTTTTCAAATATTTATTCATTAATTAAATTTGACAAATTTTTAATACTTTAAATCGAATTTCAGCTGTAAGGGAAATTGAAATCAACAAGCAGGTGCTCAATCGGCAAAATGCAAGGATTTCAGTATTTTTCAGGTGAAGAAAAATGCGAGTTCACTTCTTGACAAAATCAATAATTTTTTGCTATTTAATAATATTTTTGATAATTATTTAATAAAACTTAATTAAAATAAAAAAAAATTTCTTTGTTGACCAAAGTAGGAATTGTATTAATTTCTTTTATATTACTTGTAACAGATTTAAATTAGTAAAGTATTAAAAAGTCAACAACTATCTATATTGACTAAAAAGAATATAGAAATTAAAATTAATTATTATTGTTAGTTACTGCCAAAATGACATCGAGTAGATATTTTTGAATGAAAAATTGAAATGATGAAACAAAATTACATAAAATAATGCTAGTTTACTTCCTTCAAATAACTTTTCATCAGTTAAAAATTTGGATATCCTGGATTTACTTCTAAAAAGCAATATTTTAAAAATAATAATATTAATTTATTGTAAGAAAATAATTTTCATTGGAAATAATTTTGATTTCCCGCGTTTTCTCCTAAAAACTCCTTTTTTTTAAAAAAAAAATAATTTGTTAGAAATCATTATTTTATATCTAGCAAATTGCAATCAATTAACTATAAAAAAAGTTGTGATTGTTTTTATTAATTTTAATAAAATAGAACTTTTTATCACAAACTAATTATTTTAAAACCAATTTAATTTCGTTGAAAGTTCCAAGAAATTTGTTTCAAAATATATACCAATATCAAGTTCACTTTGACAAATATTTATTACCTTCAGAATTTTACACAACTGAAAAAGCTTTAAAGAATAAGGATATTAAAATTGGGTTTCTTAAAGTGTCTACATATTTTTTGAATTAAAATTAATAATTAATGGAATTAAAATTTCTCTATTACAAATGAATATATATATATATGTATGTATGTATCTAGACGATGGCCGAATTGCATCAAATAAGTATATTTCATTCGAAATAAAAACGACGAAGCAAACATGCCTAAAATGCCATTAATTTTCTGCATTAAAATAATTTTCTTTGGATAAAATTATTTCCTGGATTTACTTCTAAAATCTCTCTTTCTCTCTCTTTTTTGCTAATTAATAAGTTTCCCAGAATTCAGAATATCTTATTCGGCAAATTGCGATCGATTAATTATAAGAAATTATTTGAACTTTCCATATCATTCATTTCACTAATGTAGAACTTTTCACCCTAAATTAATTTTCTTAAAATTTAATTTAATTTCTTGGAAAATTCCAAGAAATTTGTTTTAAGAAATATATCAAGTTCTAAGAATTCTTATTAACTAGACTAGTAATTGGAAATTATCTTTTATTGATGTTTATAACGAAGAAATTTACAAAACCATGCAAATTTTAAAGTTATCGCTCTCAGATTGAGTTAACGAAAAATATCCTAAAATACTGAAAAATATACCACTTTTTATTAATACTTACTATTTTGACAATTAATGTTAATCTAGATAAACTAAATTCAATTAGACTGATTGTTTTTGTGAAATTAGTAAAATGCTAGTCAATTTGCTTTTCTGCTTCCTGCTAATTTTCAATGCTAATCAATGTTTGATATTTGATCAAAATTTGGTACTAAACAGAAAAAAAAAATTCTCGAAACTGCTTTGACACTAATATTTCGATCAGTTTTCTCTTAAAATAATTTCAGACAAATAATGAAAACTTTAACTAGACATTTGAAGAATTCAATTTATTAATTGAAATTCTGCTTTTGGTCTTCTTATTAGACTTCAAACACCCAATGAATATTATATGCAGTAGATCGAATAATTGATCAGAAATACTGAAGAATATTTATTCTTAAATTTAAAGTTGTTATTTTAATTTTACTTTTTGTTTCCTTTATGGAATAATTTGTTGGCTGAGTCTAATTCCTTTCACAAAATACTTTCAGTTTTAAAAACATTTTCCAATTTTTCACTCAGCTGAGAAGTATAAAAGTGTATTTTAATTCTTTAAACTATTGTTTAATGGAATTAAAATCACTTTCAGATTTTTTAAAGTGCTCTTTTTTTTAATTTTCTTTTGTATTTTGCAACGCTATTTCCTTCACGTTTTATGCTCTACCTAAAACGTTGAATGAAATATTTGATAGGTAATTATAAAAATATTTTGAAAAGAAAATTTATTTCTTTTTTTTATATATAAACGTAATTTATGGGTTTCATTAGTGATTCTTCTGCCTCTTAAAGGAATTTGAGCAGAAATCATATATTTTCACTTCATAAAAGAAAGCTAAAAATATTTTTAACGTTTGTAAAATTACAAATTACTCTAAATATTTCCTTGAGAATCCTCCGATTAAATTAATTAAACTGAAAAATTAAGATTAAAAATTAGTGTATTTATTCTTGAACAAAAAGATCGTTGATACGAATTAATATATTTAATATTAGATTATTATCAAATATATTAATTATTCAAGAATTAGGAATAGTTACATAAGAATGAAAGAAAGAAAAATGGGAGTGTTTTGAGAAAAATTAGATATTTTTCTGATACAATTTTACTCTGAGATAGTAGGAAATTATGAAATGATTGCTTCGTTATGGGGGTAACGTTGGAAAACGCCGGCCGATGTGGTTAAGCGATTTGTACTGCATCAATCGCTTGCCGGCCGTTGATCCTCGGCTGAGGCTTAGTATGTTTCACAACTTGTTTTGAGTCATAATAAATATCATCAGGGGGAAATCTAGAAAGTAATAAAAGAAAAGTATTTATTAAAGTGGTTTTTATCAATGTAATAAACAAAAAAGTTTTAAATATTCATTACATAAAAAATTACTGTATAATTATAATTAAAATTTAATTTTTCCAATCTGTTTTATATGCGATTTATGCTTCTACAATTGTTAGTTCACATACAAGATTTTCACAAAAATTGTTTTATAATTCACCGATAAAAGCATTTTTAAAGCAGTTTTTATTATTAAGATATTTGTTATTCTTTGTATGAATTTGTCTTTTTTTTATTTTCGTATTTATTATGAAATATTACTAGAATTTTATTAGCAAGTGTTAATTATATTTATAAATGTAAGTGCATAATATGTGTAAATAATTTATTAATAACAAACTGTCTACAGTAACCTTAATCATGATAAAGACTTCATTTTTCAACAAGAGTAACGAAGCTCGTTCGTTTCTTGTGTTAAAAAAGTATGAACATTTCAATTAGTTTTATTATTATAGAACTAAACAATATTTCAGTTTCGTGTAGCAAAGAATATGACATAATCATTAGTAAAATTATATATATTTAAAAAAAAGTTACATATAATTTTTCAGTTCTTTCATAATTTACTTATTAAGAGAAAATTTGAAATAAATAAATTAAGAAAAAAAATAATTTCCATTACTTATTTAGAATTCATATATTTGTAATAATTATTCTCGTTAATATTTCTTAACTAAAGCAACTTTTTAATGAAATATTATCAAACACATAATAATATTTATACATTACAAAAAAATTATCAGAGGCAGAAAAGCAAATAAGCATTTTTCCACTCTAGAAACTTATTTTACTGATGGATTTATCCAAACTTTAATACAAACAACAATACAAGCAATCTAAATAAAATAAAAACATTCTTTTTTTTAATCTATAAATATCTATTTGGTTAGTCAGAAAATATAAATCCCAGAAACTTTCAAATTAGTCATTTTCATTATAGTTTCTTTGCATAAAATCTGTAAAATATTTGAAATAGTAATTCTACTTCTAATCAAATCACAGCTGTCATCGACTGTGATTTGCTTTGGTGAATATTTTTGTGAAATCTCGTACTGCAAAATTTTAAAATGATTACTGTTAGTTAAATAAGCTCGCTTTCAATGTTACTCTAATGACCGAAATTACGGCACAGTCATTTATGTCCAAACATATCCTAATGTTAAGAATAACTTTTAATTTAATTTTTAGATTATATAACTCCATACTACCCCATTTCATTCTTTTAAGTACATTAATATTCTCTTAACCAGGAATTAGAATGAAATATTCTTGGAATTCAAAATGCCAAACTTTGTTTCATAGTAGTTGGATTATGATTTTTTGGTCAAAGAAAATTTTGTTTGGTCAATTAAATAATTATTTGACTGAATATAATTTCATGTTACTATAAAATTAACTGATTAGTGAATTCCTAAATGGACAACTATTAAAAATATTCTAAAATAACAAGCCTTTTAAGAAGTGGAGTCTTATTTTTACTGTTTATAACCAAACAATATTGGAATTTGATGTCTTCATTGTAACTTCTAAGAACAAAAGCGATAAATTGCTATCTAATTGGAACAACACAACTACAGCTTTAACTGCCAAGGTTTGTGCAAAATCAATTGAAGGATGAAGCTCATATTTAATTTCATTCAGGCTTCGACTTAAAATAGTAATTCACTGAGTCTCTCATTTCCTGTACTTCAAATAATTGCTCCAAAATTCTGAAAGACGACCACTGTTTTCAGAGATTTCCATATCAAAGCTTAGATCTGACCAATGACAAATATCTTAATTGTAAATCTTTGGAATTTTCTATATGTTGACCCAATGATTCTTAAAAACAAACAGCTACATTCCAACAAACAAGGATTCCTGTAACTTCAGCATACTACTTCTTTGAAACACGTAGTCTAATTCGATCCTTTAAAGCGCCTGCTTTTGACATAACTCGCAAACGAACTCGGGAATTTCTGAAATCACACCGATTACTCTACATACGTCTACATGAATGAGAGAACACCCTCAAACCTTCGACGTGTCAACAGTTCTCAACAAGTTCAACAGATGTCTTCGGTGAAAGATTGGTGATGGAGGGGGTGAACCAATCTGTCCTGTCAAGATTACCGCGGGAAGTATCAGAGGGAGAGAACATAAAGGGAGGGAAGGTAAGCAACCCCTCCCGAAATACTATCCGTATTAATCACCCGTGACACGGAGATTCCCTTCTGTTCCCTTTCCCCCGGAAGCGCATCACTCCCTGCAAATTGCTGTTAAAAGCCCCTTTTAGAGGATGGGAAAGGGGTTGCCTTCGACAGTCCGCAAAATCCAGGGAGGACATTCAGTGGTACAGTGGTATCACATGACACGGCCTCGAGGGTGTAGGAAGCCTGGAATGCAGCGTTCTCTCTCAGTGTATTGAGTTGCGAATGGGTTCGCCATATACTCTTTGAAAAAAAGTGATAAGTTTGAAAAGGTATCGGGATGATTTTTGTTATACAGCTTTAAGGACGTATACCAAACCAAGACTCGTTGGAATTGAATTGATGAGAATATTATCTTTCAAAAGGTTTTTTGAGGGTGGGGGTGGGTAAAAGTAGAATGTAATCAAGAGCATAAAGTCCTTGGACGTAAATTTTAATTAAAAAAAGCCATATTCGTAAAGGAACTCAAATGCACTCAGAAAAAGAATCCGCTTTTCTTAAATTTCAAGGGTAGGAAGAAAAAGAAAAGAAATATAAAGGGAACTTGAGCAATTTGTATACCATTTTCCAATCAAAATTTTTTTTGTTATAAATTTATTTTATTTGTTTTAGCTGAACAGAGCGTTGATAAAAAAAATAATATTATGGCACGAGTTTTTATAAAAATATGTATAACAAGTCAATTCCGACGTAAGAAGAAAATTTAAATTTTAGTTACTTTTTATTAAATAACTGCAATTAATATAAATATGTATATACATATGAGAGAATCACAATATTAAGTGGAAAAATAGAAAACGAATCTCCTTGCAATTTTCCGTTTTTCTTTCAATATATAGTGTTGGATTATTATTTTTGTTTGTTACTATTTAATCGCTTTCTTTTTTTTTTTGTTTCTAATTTATGAAGCTAATGGTGGTCTATAATTTTTCATCTCAAGAATTGAACTCGCATTCATCACCTTCAGATAAAAAATACTGAAATCCTTGCATTTTACCGATTGAGCTTCTGCCAGTTGATTTCAATTTTCGTTACAAACTGCTAAAATTATATTTAAAGTATTAAAAATGTATTCAATTTAATTAATGAATAAATATTTGAAAAAAAAAAGTTGTATTAACATCAAATGCCATCCAATACAAATTAAAGAAATGTATTTGAAGAGTGGATAAATGGATAATATTTTATCAGCGATTGAAAATTTGAACAAATAAATCAATATATGTATAGGGTGAATGCCAATTGATAGTTAGGAATTGAATAAATAAAGAAACACAAATGTAGAAATTATGATTATTATTTCCGTTTAACTCTCCAAAAATTATATTTATAAGGAATATATTTTCGTCATAAGTACTTTTAAAAAAGTTAATACAAAAAGTTTCTGTTTTTAAAATTTAAGATTTAAGCTTCTATATTGGATACCATGTGCATGTAAATTGCGCAGAGAATTTATATTTATTTAATACGTAGTATATACGTTAATTTTTTCCATAATTTTTCACGGAATTTTTAAATTTTGAAATCGTTCTGAAATTCTATATATGCAATTTATAGAAAATATGCTTTTGGGGATTCTAAAAAGTCAAATAAACTGAAGAAGTAAATGTATAGTAATTAGTGGAGTATTTAGTGGATT
Organism: Argiope trifasciata; assembly: GCA_026543055.1. NCBI lineage: Eukaryota > Metazoa > Arthropoda > Arachnida > Araneae > Araneidae > Argiope > Argiope trifasciata. The sequence continues at coordinate 1,039,229 of JAPMOQ010044403.1, forward strand.
TTATTAGATTCTTTTTGAATATACATATAATCTATAATTTTAGCTTATCATATATTTACAATAAAGCTTGGTTAGACTTAACTAATGATAATTTTATCAATAAGTAGCATATTTTATAATATATAGAATACTATATGTATATATAATGCTAATTTAAAATTTTGTAAAAGGGTATGGAATAAAGTTAAGCTAAATATAATATATTATATCGGTGTATGTGTGTGCGCGAGCGCGAGTATGTATGTATATTTGTACGAATGCGTATAGTAAATATGTATGTAATATATATGCGTACAGTAAATATGTATGTAATATATATATGCGTACAGTAAATTAATAAATTATAGTAATTTTATCAATTTATTATTGATAAATATAGATATTATTGATAATGACTTACTTAAATAATTTACTTGTTTTAATTAACCGCTTCAACTGACAAATGGTTGACACTTCTTAACATCCCGGATTCGTGTACTGGCTTGGATATGGTTGTTCTTCTGTGTTCGATCTGTGAGATGTGTAAATATGTCCCTTCCCCCCCTTGTAAAAAGGGATTATGCTAGCGATTGTAACGCATGAATAGCTAAATCGCACTCTTGGACCTAGTTGAAGCTACTGAAAAAGCAAAAGATGCTTACTCGGCTTAAATCGATGACAGATAACTGCCAGTGTGCTTAAAGTGCCATAAGTCACAGAAATAACTTCTTTTAATCAAACATTATTGTTATATTTAAAAACTCCTAAAGGTTATTGACCTCCAGAAGTCATTTGGACTTTTGGAGAAGTTTAATGAGTAAATACAGCATTTGATAAGTACAATTCAGCTCTTGAAGATGCTTATTCTTGAAACTTGTCATTAGCCATTCTTTTGAGAGTTTCAGTAGCAACTACTTTTTGATCCTTGATTCTGTCATGATTGAATGAAGTGGCCAATAGAAAACCATGATTGGATCGTATGGGATGCGTCTAACTCTATGTTTGACAACAATTACTTCAGAATCAATTAACTCTTCAGTGACATTGCATTCATCAAGGCGTGTGATATGCATCGTGCATTTCGATTTCAATCAAAGTCACATTAGTATTTTTTTTCAAAATCAACGAGTTAAGGACCATGTCAGTTAAAGAACTAACACTAAACGTTCCTGTTCGAATATTTTTCCCCTGTGAGAGACAGTATGTTTATATTTCGCAAGTGCTTAGTCATTAGTTATGGATTTCGTACTTTTCATTTAAACCATATCAGTCAATGTAGACTGACGAAATAATTCTCCTTTCAGGTAGCGATAATCTTTTTTAATTGACAAAATACATTTAAAAATCATACACCCTTAATAAATTTTATTTGAGAGATAATAAAATAAATTATCTAAATGCACACAGTTTTATTGCAACTTTACTTGGATTTCCGATTGTCGGCATGTTAAATAAATACATCACGGACAAGATGAAGGAATGCTAAAATAAATTTTGCTAAATATATATTTAGCAAAATTGTCTTGCTAAATATATATTTATATATAAATTAACCAATATGTATTAGTATATTAATTAACAATATAATATGTGTATTTGCTACCTTGGCAAGTTTGATCAGTTCAAATTATTTAAAAATTATATAAGATGTAACCAGTCGTAATTCCCCTCATCGATATACATGTAATTATAACTTAGCGAATTTTTTAATCTCTTTATGCAATATTTTGTGAAATCTTTTCATTTATTTTTGTGTAATATTTTTATTACGCATATAAATGTGGCAGTAAAAGTCATTGAAATAGTTTATCATTTTTTCTAACTCAATTTTGATTCTTAAGTTTTAAGTAACTGATGCATTTTAAAATATATTAAATATATTATATCGGAGCTCTGAAAACTTTTCTACTCATTAATATACCTTGTACTAGCTGATAAAAGAGATTATTGACGAACGAAATAATATACAGGATAATTGGCATTATTAGATGGTATAAAAATTTTCTTTTAATGTAATTTTAAATCATATGGGCTTTAATGAAAATTGAGTGCATTCAGAATCATTAAAGAATGCTATCCATTAATGTCTTATTCATGGCAGTAATTTTTTTAAGATAATGGGATATCGGCATCAGCAATAAGATGTAGAATAATGCAGAGAGACGCATATTGAATAATTTTATTCTATAATTGAATAATGCAGTTTGTGCATTACCTAAGATTCATGAGAATCAATGAGAAATTTTAAACTCATTGGGTATTATAAAGATTAGAAGATTAGATACTTTTTTTCAACTAATAAAAAATATTTACTGAAATATCCGAAAATAAAGCCTACTGAAAGCAATTTAATGATGAAATTTGGCCCCAAATAAATCGTCAATGAGCAAATTATAATGCTGACAGGGTGTAGATATTTATATAATGTTTTTTTTCACTGAATTAATAAATATAGATTTTACAATAACTATTTTAATTCTTAACGCCTAATGTTACATTAAATAGCTTGAATGAAAGTCCTTACTGCGTTTTAAACATGTTGAGAATTAGCAGTCCCTGTCTACCACAATCAATAAAAACCCGCCTTTTCCTCATTAAAAATAAATCTAATCCTATTTCTTGCATTGCCATTATTTAAATAACACGCCCTTATTGCCATTATTTAAATACAATAAAATACACCAATAAGCAGTCATTTTTCCTTTTCATTAAAAAGCAATGGCACAATAAATAGACAAAAGAGCAACTATCCTATTAGAGTCCCATCTTGCTTGCTGTTACATACTCAGTATTAATAATTTTTAAATGCGTTTTAGAAAGTGGAATTTGCGTAAGTATTACGTCTCAATAGCATTCAAACTTTTTAGTAAACGATGAATCATTAACTTCTATACATTAGTTTTTTACGTAAAGCTGAGATTAAATTGCATATCTATAATAATTTCGTATATTCTTATTAGGCTGATAAGCCAGTTTATTTAGTTTTTAAAGTTACTTATCCAGCTTGTACATTCTCGTAAGTTCATTAATTTATCAGCTAATGCTCTATTATTTTGCGGTGAAACTTTTTAACTCCTTTGCGTTCAGATTCCGAAGGATTGCTTGATTATTAACTGGCTACCATTAGTCAAATCTTAGAAACCACAATCTTTAGCGGCCTAATTAGTATTGATAAAGATTTTAAATACACGATGTCAGCAAAAAATTTTTGTCGTAGTTCTGCTGTTCCCATAGAACAAGGTAATTTGCCTCGACCAGAGCTAAAAATATCATTTTTCTGAATGCTGTTGCATAGTTTCTGAAACTTCTTTCAGCTGCATTTTTGCTCATTTCTTCGAGTTCCCAACTTTTCACTAATTGCAAGCACAAGGCTCTAAAACTCTGCTCTTCCTTCGTCGGTATGAAACAGAAAAAAAATATATAATGCATGAAACAAAGAGAGCTAATTAGAATAAGCAGATTATTTTCAGAAATTTTCTCTCAGCTGATACAGCATTATTAAAGAGAATATTCTCGTTATTTTTACGTTAATTAAAATAAGTTGCTTTCCTTCAATTTTCAGTCAAGTATGCATAAATAGTTACAAGTCTGATTACATTCTTGGAAACAGTTTGTAATATACATAAATTATTTTCCTTTAGATTTTAGTATGCTAATCTTGATGTTTAAAATGAACCCACGTGATTCTATTACCATTTCTCTATTCAAAGTGAATATAATTAAGTTTTTGCATTTTTAGTTTGCCAACGTCTAGAGAATAATTTTAAATTGTGTCTCTGAGTTTTGAGATTTGGATGTTCAAAGACATTTTGTAAGAAACGAAGTATTCACTTTGAATCAAATAATTTATATCTTAATATATCATTTATAAGCTAAGAAATTACAATTTTCACGTCCCATTTCTCACTTGCATAATGCAATTTCACTATTTATTGTTATTAATTTGTTTTTTTTTATTTAAGTTTCCATGCTCTATAAGAAAAAGTTTAGTAAATAAATTAGTATTGTGTCAATGAAAAAGGTTTTTTTTTAAAATTTAATGCTTATCCACCTTCATAGAATCTAAAAATGGGATCGTTTATTTAAATTTCTATTCATAAAATAGGAAATTTTCTAAACGACTTATACTCATTGAAATTGAATCATTATAATCTATCAATTTATCTGAGAAATCGTAAATATCAATATAAGTAGCTGAAAATGTAAATTTTTTAGTAATTTAAGACGAAAAAAATGTATAATTATAAAGATTGGAATTTTTTTTCATGTACCTGGCCGAAGATGAAATATGATATTATTGAACAAAATTGGATGTCACTTATCAAATTATTTGAATGTAAATTCTGTAATTCTCTAAAGCATAAGCTTTGAAAATCACAATTTTAAAGCTTATGTGCAATATATATATATATATATATATATAGAGAGAGAGAGAGAGAGAGAGAGAGAGACATTATTAAGGCATTTAAGATTATTTAAAACCTCATATTTTCTTTCATAATATTAATTGATCTCACATTAAGTTAGACAAAAGAATTACAAGAAATAGATTTTTAAATATTCGAAATTTTTTTTAACTAAACAAAAAAAATCATACATTTTGGCGCCTTTTCCCTTTTTTATTTTAAAATAATTGGTTTTTTAATGATTTAATTCATTACGTGTTTAATTATGTTTAAATATTTAATTTTAAATGCGGAATTTATTTTTAACTGACTGCAATATTTTTCCGACATACTTAAAACATTTTTGCAATGCTTATTTCTATTTTCCCACTGTTAAATCTACAATTTTTCTAGATTTTCAATTCAATATATGTCCATGTATTTTCTTTTCAATAAATTGATTTATGGACTAAAAGGTTTCAAAATGAAATGTATATTATTCATGAAATTATATCTTTTTTATACAAATTAATTGATTTTTTAAAATTTATTGCATATCATGGTACATGGTACTTCCTTTGAAGCTAATTCTATCACAAAGCAGCATTTCAAATGAAATAAACTAATAAAATGTTTGTGAAAATATTTCAAATGCTTCGTTTCTCAGTATTATTACTTAGAATGACAAGATTTCATAGACTAAGGCGTTAATTGTTTAATTTTAATCTAAGAAAATTTTTTTTACTTCAACATAATTTTTAAAAAGAAGTCGGTCTTCTAGCGATGTTTTTTTTTACTGTTTTTAGTATCTATAATTTATATTAGCTTTCACCAAGCAACAATAATTTTCGTAGAAAATAAAATCTCGTTTCCATTTAGATAAAGTATATTTACCTATTATTACACTGCTCAAATGCAAACCAAAAATTTTTAAGAAAGTACACCGTGCCTAATTCCATCTCTTTAATACTTGGTCTTATCGATCTTACATAGATACACTTTCAAATATGTTTATTTTTCCATTACATTCATACTTTAGATTTAGAGAGATCTGAATTCAAAATGATAGATGGATCATTTTAAATAATAGTTTTATTTTTGGAAAAAATTTTAAATGTAAGATTGGGATCACATAAAAATATTTTTTTACGTGCAGCAGTAAATAGTTCCCTAATAAGAATAGTTCCCTACTTGAAACTAATATTTTCCAACTCGTTAATTAATGTTTTTAATCGCAATAAGATAAAAAGTATATTTTCAGTAATTCTAAGCGATATTTTTTAATTATATCATTTCTTCTTATATAAGTTTTTTTTCAAACAGAAAGCTGACGTTGCTGTATTTTAAACCCCAATTTAGCATTTATTTCATAGAAACCTGTTATTTTATTTTATTTCGCTTATAACATCTCTTATTAAGTTAATTATTAATTACTATATTAATAATTACAGCGTTTATTTCCTCGGCCCTTCCACTGGTTCGAAATAATATTTTAGTTTTTCCGATCCATGTAACATCTTCTCCAACAAATGATTTCGCAAACAGTATTTACATAATTGTAACAGGCGATATCTTACAACCAAAATATTAAATATATTTCAGATCATTTCACTGATCCAAACTCTTCCAAATTCGGAATTGGCGTTAACATATTTTTTACGCTAAAAAAGTAAAATCATTTCTAGACTTCAATTTTCCGGTCACTCTTAGTATTTTACGCTAGCACCTATTAGCATTTTAATTAATATAGGCCGTGATGGAAAAGACTTGATTTGTCCCCCGGTTATAACGTCGAAGAAGAATCTGTCATTCTTTAAAAGGCAGGGGGAAGGAGGAAAAATCTTTTGTAATCAGAAATCACCCAATTTTCTACTCCAGACGTCTTCGACATGCTTTTCGTGATTAGCCATATTTATTTTCCTTCCAGTTCATTTTTTTGACGGACAATTTCCATTAATGTTCGATGATAAGCCGATATGGATTAAATGGAGAATTAGAGGAGAGAGACGGAAAAAAAATCTGTTTTTGAAGAAAAAAAAAACATTAAGAGAAAGAAGAGTAAGAAACTATGCTCGATGAAAAGATAGTTTCGAAAACGCTAGAGATAGATAGATGGAAGAAGGGATTGTAATGAGATGACACAGAAATAGCTTCTAGGAAATTTAGGCAAAGTTATTAATATTATTTTTTAATTTTTTATTCGTATTTTTCTTTGTTTGCCGTTCTTTTGTAATCTGTGGAAGATGTAGGTCAAGGAAAGGGTAATTAAAATAACAACAAGAGAATAACGATAAATTTGAACGAAATTATTATTATTATTTTTTGTTTCAATTGATTTCAAACGATGAAGAGAACAAGTTGAAAAAAATTTCCAGTCGAAAAGAAGATTAAGCCGAAAATGCGTATTTGTCCTCGGGATATTTTGAGGAAGAGAAATTAAGGAGACAGCGGAAAACTTCTTAAAACCCCAGTAATTAATATAATGTACCGAACTGGATATATTTACTTTTTCTCTCTTGTTTTCATGATGAACGCTCAGCCAATTTGCAGAGAATTATTTGCTATTCCTGCTTTTTTGTTTAGGGGGAAATAAATTCTTTTTCACTGTAATTTATGATATATTTTGCGGTGAAGCAATTTGGGTTAGTCATATTCTTTCATTTAATTCGTATACTACTGTTTGAGTAATGGTTATTGACCTCTAGCAAAATGGCAAAAAAAAACAGCTTTTCATAATTTGTTGATAATTTGCTATTGTGTTTTATATATAAAATGAATTGTTCGATTTCCCATTCTAAGTATAAATGTCTGTTTACTGGAATAAAGGAAAAACGTTTCTCTAATGATGCGATCTTTTTAAAAAACAAAATACAGTTTATAATATTTAGATATCAAATATGATTTTAAATTATAAATAAATAAGATTTAAATTTTATTGTTTCTCGTTATTTTACGATATCTGATGAAAATACAACTAGAATTTGTAAATATTTTTTCTTTCTAACGAATAGAGAGTGTAATGATTTGAATTATATTGTTAATCATTAGATTTTGCCGAAAAAAATATGTTAAATGTTTCCAGGTATCATTCACTTGTGCTTAGTTAAATAATTTCTGAAATTAAGTTAAATAATTTCTTAGTTAAATAATCTCTTAGTTAAATAATTTCTTAGTTAATAATTTCTGATTCACCAAATATTCAAAATAGTCATTTCTACACATTTCAAAAATTTTATCAAAAAACATGAGAAAATCTTGGTGATAAGTAGAATTATTTTATAAAAACTTGGCTGTGATTCAGGTGAACGTACATGTGATTCTAGTAATCTGTATCTAATTTATTGGTCTGTAAGATAAATTTTGGGTTATATTTTCTGTCAATACTGATTTTTAAAAGAGAACTCAGAAAATTCTCTTATTTTTAAATAAAAAAATCTTTCTTTCATATAAAATTGTATCTTCCACAATGCTAATTATGAGAGGTTTATCAATTGTAAGAGCCAAAAAATTAAGGAATTAAAAAAAAATCTAAATTTTGCTTCGTATTAAGTTGTGAGGATTTACCAAAAATAAAATCTGTCACTTATTTTTCGTTTGACAGTTCAGTGAATTTAAAAGTTTGGTGTGCTTTTGTACATGCAAGCATTAAAGTTAATTACATAATATTCAGAAGGAAGTAACTTTTATGTTTAATTATTCCATAAAGAGTAACTCTTGCTTTCAAAATGCTAGTCATACATTTATTTTTAAGATATAGATAATATTGAATAATAATTTTTTTTAAATGTAGATTGGTATTCATAATTCAAAATTTTTCCAAACTGCTACTGTAATTTTGATTTAAAAAATAATTTTAAATACATTTCATATTTTAGAAAAAGAACTTGAATGTTGTGCCGAAATGTCTTGAATACCCTTATTTAATCATATTTGTCACTATTTATCACGTCTGTGGTTCAGAATATCAAATTACATGACCTCTCTCTTTGCTATCTTTTAAATACAGTATAAAAGTAGTTATTTAATTATATAGTATATGTAAATCTCATGCGATACCTATTAAATATATGCTTTTTATGTAAATATTTAAGGTTCCATAATAATAAAATCTACCAATGGAGTATAAATGCAAATTTCTGTATAAATGGAATTGTTTAAATTTTGCTTTTTGATTTCATTTATTTATTCATTCAATATACCTCAGTGCCTGATAATTATTGGATTCACTACATGATAGATACTACTCCTTGATAATACTTAGTACTCAATTTCTCAATATTAATGAAATGAACAAATTTCATTTGAGCTCAAAATAACCCAGAGAGTGTGTTTTATTTCTGTAAATATACTAAGTAAATATATTTAATTAAGTTAAATCTACTTATTTATTACTCCATACATTGTAAAAATTATGTATAAAATATGAATTAAGTTTTAAAGTTTTAAACATTTTTTCCAATTTACAACTGGTAGTATTTTCAAAATATTAACACTACAATTTTTTCCAAAACAACGAAATAAATATTTTTTTTATACCTTAAAAAAAAGATTTTCATGCTAAGCTGAAAAGTTTTACTTATCCAGACTAATATTAACATTCATAAGTCTTCTTATGAATATGATACGAAAATCTTCCAACGGAAGATCAAATACAGATTTCTACATGTATTATAAAAGTCGATGTATCTTCCGATGGCGAGTCATTTTCGAGTCCGGAATTCACTATAGTCTGTTACAATAAAACTTGGACGAAGGCCAAATAGTCCCAAGAATTTCATACGTATCGCTCTTGGCATTCCACTTGATAAGTATGACGGAAATATATGGAAGAAGGTTGTTGATATCGGCTCTATATCTGCGTTTTTATATCTTACGTGGTATTGGGAAAAGAACTCAATTGCTTATATCCGATATCTTCAATAAAAGGCCGGGTCCAGAATCTATTTAAAATTAATGGAAAGAATGATGCCAACTATTTTCGTGTAAGAAGGAGACTCGGTCTTATTGATACTAGAAACTATATGAAATTTTTGTATTCGAATGCCAGGAATGTTTGGCGGTTAAGGTAAAGACTCCTTTTCTCTCCTACCCTTACTCTTTCACTCTCTATATATAAATATAGCTGCGTATTAAATAGTTTCCAATTTTTTCTTCTTTCCATATGTCTCATTTTTTAAGAATATAATATTCGAATCGTATTCTCTTTAGCCCTAAGTTATGTAACCTTGATATTTTGGTCAACTGATATAAGTAAAGAGAAAACAAGTTTCATAAAGTTTTTCATAATGTCTCAGAAATAATAAGAAATAAAATAACTTACAGAATCAAATAAATATAAGCATTAAATGTTTATAATGTATCAGATAGAGCATTTATTTGAAGATAAAAAACACGTGTTGAACACTTACATTAGTTTCAATTTTATATTAATTTCTTTTATAAAATGCTGTCATGAATTTTGAGTATTTGATGATAAAGTTCTTGTCAGAATCTGTTATAAAATACTTTATCCAATGCATTTTCTTAAATATAATGTTAATTTAGTACCTAAGAAATAAAACTTATTTAATGAATGAGTCTGCGATTAAAAGTGGTTTGCATTTGTAAATTTATATTATTTTTTTTGCAATCCATTTCAAATAACTTATAATTATTAATTCTTGAAGCTTTAAGTTGCTTTTCCGAGATATGTAATCTGATCTTGTTCATCTATGCAAGGAAAAAAAAGTTTATTCTATTTCTAAATGTTTTTCCATAATATATCAAAAAATAAAAAGAAATACAGGGTGTGCCAGAGAACCTTACTTTCATGGAAAAATTTCTGAATGGTGAGTTGGGTAGGTAGAGGAGTGATAGGTAGCGCTACTGAAGGGGAAAGTCCCAAAGTTTGTTTTTCTTTCTAGTCAAATGCCATCATGCTCTGGTCTAGAGCACAGTGGGCCTTCGCCGTCAAGAGCTTCTTTTCTAACGGTCTCTCACTTGTTGCTATGCAATATGCCTTCCACACTCGCTTTGAAATTCCTTCTCACAAACCCGTTCCTGGCCATAATTCGTTTCTGTTATGGGTTAACTCATTTCGGGAGTACCACTAAACCCAGAAATAGACATCAACGGACCACGGGAACTTCGGAAAATGTTGAAAGAGTGAGGCAGTCAGTAATGCGTTTGACTTGCAAACACGCAGCTGCTCTGGGAGTTTCTGACACCACTGTTCGACGTATTCTCCATCAAGACCCTCGATTTCCTCCCAAAAAATTATCTGTTGTGAAAGAATGAACTGAACGCGATTGTGTTGCCTGTCAAAAGGCATGTGAAATACTGGTTGTCAACTTGCCTGAAAACACGGTCATTTTTTTCAGTGACGAGGCTCACTTTTAAATTCCTTGTTTATGTTGATGGACAATAGCTCCCCTCAAGAACAACATTCGCGATGCCATTGCCAACATACCGACTGATATGCTGCAAAGAGTGGACACGAACATCAAAAATCGACTTAATCAGTGTATGCACAATGGGGGTCGTCATTTAACTGATGTCATTTTAAAAAACTGTATGAAAATAATTGGGATATTGTATTCTCAAATAAAAAAAGAATTAAAGCAAAAACTGAAGTATTTTTGTTTTATTGGCCTTTCAAATAAGTAAGTTTCTCTGGTGCATGCTTTTTAATACATGATCCTGAAAATATGAGAATTAAACACATAGAATGTATCGGATCGAAACCTTTTAATAATATGAAGAAAAAATAGCATCGTTAATTGAATATCTGCATCAATGCAAAGTTAATTTTCTTTATATGATGCTTTTTCGAATTTTATTTAGTATTAAAGTTATTTTCAGAAGTTATTATGAAAGACATGATTCAATAAATGTCCTTAAATGTGATGTTTATTTAATTCTTTAGAAAGTGAAACATTTTTATTGAATGAATGATTAAAAGTGATTTACATTTGTAAATTTGTATGTTTGTGTTTTTTGTAATCAACTTCAAATAACTTTTATAAAATTCAGAATTTATTTTTTAATAAACTTTAAATAACTTTTTTTAAATCTTGAATTTGTATTTCTTTTCCTTCTAGATGAGTTTCGGAGAATTTATGTTACTGGTGACGACGAAGAAAATGATGACATTATTAAAGGTAAGCACAAAAACCGTGTAACATGTGCTAAATGATCAGAAAATTATTTTGAAGTATTTTTAAAATGACATTAAATTATAAATATTCTTTTACATCATAATAAGTGAAATGCTTCATTTATATTATTTTCTTGCAGTAGAATGCACGTAACATTAAAAAAACAAATTAATTAAACTTTGTTATATCTCTTTAAATAACAAAAATGGTGAAGTTAACAAATCGGAATTAGCGAAGCGTTTTGAAAGACACGTTGCATGAAAAATTTCTTATTACCTTTTTTGCTGACTACGAGACGCACCACAAATATTTTAAGGGCCACAGAAAAAAAAAACGAATTTTTAATCCATTAACATATTTGTTGTCACGTCATTTAAAGGATTTTTTTTTTATTATTCTCGAAAATTCATTTGCTATAAGGATATTTATTTTGAAACAGAATTAAGAGATAATCATTTTAAAAAGTTTGTCAAAGCAACATAAAAATATTCAAGAATGTTTAAGTTCTATAATTACAAAGAAAGAAAGAAAAAAAGTATTTCTGTAAAAGTTAAAATTTTTGGAAGGTTTAGATTGCATATCATTTTTTTTTTGGTCAAAAAAAAAAAAGACAAAAATTTAGCTTATTGATGTTGTTCTAAATTCCATTCGCAAAATTTATAAAGAGGTGTAGCAAACCAAGCATTTTTCACGAAACTTCCTAATCCTCCAATTATTTCATACCATCATTCTGCTGTAATCTTTATGCTTTTTATTTTTTTCTTTGAAAAATATCAAAGTCTATTCATTAAAAAAATAATTGAAACATAAAAAAAAACATTAAGAAAGCTATGTAAAATGCACATATTTTGTGGTATGATACCAAGCAGCAAAATATTCTTACGAACGGAATTTTTTTTTAATATTTGGCTATTTGTTTTCATTTTAATCATTGAATGTATTTTTCGAGGATTTGAATCTGTGTCGAATTACTTTTTTTCTGAAGACATTTCGAAAATATTCCCTTTTTTGAAATGTTTTTAAAGTACACATCGAAGTTTTTATTTTTGTAACTGGAAAGAATTTTTATGACGTTTTCACCTTTTCAAAATAATTCTCAACAAATAAAAAATGGAAGTGGAATTATGAAAACAAAAGCAATTTTCAGATTCATACTACAAAATCTTTAAAGGATGACTTTAATTATTTCTACAGTTAAAAAACCATGTCAATCTTTTGAGTTTAAATTAAATCAAAGTTTCATGGATGAAGTACAAACAACAAAAAAATCATGTTGATAAAACAATGTTTGCTACAATGACAACAGTCAAAAATTTAAAAAAATTATAAATATGATTATTTCTTATGAAAAAGCTTCATTCGTATAATAAATAGACGGAGATACGTTCTGTGTCATACTGTGAGATATTATCTAACAAATTAACACTTTTATATTATTTAAACTTCGTATAGGAATTCCTCACAAATTGTATTTAATTCAATTCCTTAAATAATAAAGGAGAAAATAAATAGCAGTTAGTAATATCAAAAAAAAAAAAAAATTCAGAATTTGAAAATCAAACAAAAAAAATGAAACATAAAATAAAAGTTAAATGGATTTTCCAAGTTTCCGAGACAGCACAATTTATACAATCTATTTGTAATACATTCTGAGATACAAAACACATTTTTCTATTTTTATTAAAGTTTACAATCATTTTTAAAAGAATTTGTTTTGAATTCTCTCAGGAATACAGAGAATAAAATTTCAGGACAATTTAAAGTATAGATTTGTTAAAAGCTTTAAAGTACAATTATTTAAATTCAAGTTATTTAGTTTAAGAAATAACAAATTAAAAAACATGGAACATACATTTTTTATAATAAAAATGATAATCTGAAAACAATATGCTACATTAAAAACGTATTTGTTATTTACAAGATTAGGTACTTATAGAATTAACTTACTGAATGATTACTACTAATGTAATTGGAAATAAAACACATATTTTTGAAAACAACAATTGAAACTAAATTATGTATGCAAATTAAAAGATATATGTGCCAATGTAACTGCTTATGTATTTGGAATATAATCCTTTTTTTAATCTGTTAAAACATCATTTATTTCCTTATAATGATTCAAAATTTGCATTTGATTCGTTTCAATTTTATAAACCTTCTGTGAAAAAGAGAGTCAAATTTAAAATACCTGGAGAAATTTATTTGCTAATATTTTATTTCAAGTCTATGATGTCTAATCTTCGTAAATTCATCTTTCAGCAAGGATACTGCATGTGAAATTTTAAAATTATTCAGTTGAAAAATACAATTTATGGAAGATCTGTATGTCTTAAATTAATATAGCTTAAATGATCATTTTTATATCAACACAACCTATCTTGAAATATTTCAATTTTAGATGATTAAGGATTTATACTAACTAGGTATTGATCTTTAGTTTATTCAGATACGAAATCAAATTCTAAAATATCTAGTTAAAACTACAGCTCCAACAATATAAAATCTATGGAATAAACAAAATGTCATTTGCAAACTTAGGATACCTGATATGATTGTTATGTATTTCCTTTATATTAAAAATATTTGCATCTATTTTGCAATTAATTTTATAAATAAAATTTAATTAATTATATTTGTATTTATATAATTTTTAAATTGATTGTATTTTCAAACGAATTTTTAATCACGTTTCAATTTTTTTAATTCATAATTATTTAAAATACCTCTTATACGGACACAAAAGTGAAATCTTTTTTTTTTATTGATGAAAATTAAAAGTTTTTGTTTTTACAAGATTTATTAAAAGTTTTGATAAAGTTTGATTTACCCCGATTCTATCTTTCAGACAAGACTGAAAATCCTAAAGAACCGGAGGAGAAGCCAAAAACGTTCGAACGCATCTCGAATGACCAGCCCGAGGTGATTGAAGGGATCGACGACGATGAATTGAAAACCCTCCGAGATGAGGACAAGACTGCTAACGCCGCAAAGACCGGCGAAGGCCACCTCGGTCGATACGACTCCGTCGACGCGACGCACACTAATTTGGTTATCAAAGAAAAGTAAGTTGAAATGTAATTGTTTTTCATTCGTATAGTCAAATCTATCCGAAAATTCAATTCACATTTTAAAAAATGATAAAAGGTTGAATTAAAAAATAATTTAGAAATGAAGTAGTGTTGTTAGTATGTAGCATTAGTTATTAAAATTTTGTAAATATCTGGATTCAATAAAAATAAATGTTTTGCGTGAAAAAATACTTTTTATATAAAATAAAATAATATATATTAGTTTTAACCATAAAACCAATTCATCAAAGCAGTGTTGTTACACAATAATTCTTTATTCGTATAGACTAAAAAAAATATCCGAAAATTCAGTTTATATTTAAAAAAAGGATAAACGATTAAAATGAAAAATATATTATTTAGAAATTAAGTAATGTTGTTCGTATTCAGAATTAGACATTAAAAATTTGTAAATATCTGAATTCAATAAAAATAAAAGTTTTGCATAAAAACAATATTTGTTATATGAATTAAAATAATACCAATTATTTTTTTAAACAAAATTCTTAAAGAAAAGCAATATTGTGTTGCAAAGAATGACAAACCAAGCCAAAGTTTCCGGATTTCAATGTAACATAACAAAATTTTTGCTGGTGATTATTAGAGAATGTAATAAGATCTCGCAAACATTTGTAAAGACTAGAATCTGTTTCAAATATATAATATTATTATTAATTTCATTCTGTATTATATTAATCTATTTTATGTCAGCCGGTGTCCTGGCATAGAAGTAGCGTGTCTTCTCTGTAACCTGGGCTTATTGTGTCCGGGCATGTTTGTCTTCCTCGGTTCCGATGAGATGTGTGAATCTGCCCTCCTGTATAAAGGGGTTTTTCAAACGAATGAGTGATGGGTAGGAGGCAAAATAGTACTCTTGGTCCTAGTTGGCTCTACTAAAAACAAGAGACGTACCCTATCGGCTTAAATTGCTGTCTTCGTAAGAGGGTTGGTCCAATAGCAAGTAAAATTAGAAATAACACAACTATTTCATATCAGAGTCGTGAAATATCAACAGTAAGCTTCACTCCATTTTAAATAATATTGCATTTGCTAGGAAATGTATACCAGAAATTTGAACAAAAATGATCGATATTTGACGATTTTTTTCTCTCTCGCATCTTACAAGAAAAAATGTGTATATGTAAGTGAAATGCGTATTGAAGAATAAAGCATTAGTTTAAAGTTGTATGTATGTTGATACAAATATTACGTTTTTTTTGCAGATACCCACTGAAATAATTCAAATTAATAAAAATTTTATCTGAAAATTTTTTTACTAATTAAAGTATCAAAGTCTTTTATACTTATACTGTCTTTTATATAAAAGACCTTATATCAAAGTTTTTGTTACAAAGTATCAGTCTTTTATACTTATTACATTATATTATATTTACTTGCATATTATCTTATTTAAAGAAATGTTTTTTTCCTATTTTAGGAAATGAATATTATTTGTAACATAAAAAACTAAACTTCAATAAGGATTACCGGATAATATGTTGTTTTTTTTTTTGCATGGAATAATATTGCAAATGTGTACTCATTTCAAGTTTTCATTGTAATTACGATAATATCAGCATATTTATGTCCGATATAGCAAATGCTAGAGAATGTTGATATTTTAAGCTAATTAAAGTAGAATTATTAAAAATAACTTCATATATAAATTTAATAGCATTTGTAAATTTTAACGTACATTAAAATTATCACGATGTTCCAATACTTTCATTTTTTCATTATTATTTAAAACCTTATTGCACAATGAGTTCGTAATGTAAGTGTAAAAGGACTTAAATGGCATAATATAAAATGATTTTTAATCAAAATTAAATGTAAGCATATCAAAATGAAATACAAACTACACAGAATAGTTGGAATATTGGAACTTCTTATGTCATGATATACGTTTACTCTTTGGATTTATATCACCTATTTAGACAGAAAATGAAAATGTAATGTATGTTTGTTTAATTTTTATAAAAAAGGATTTAAAATTAAAAAAAAAATTTAATATGTCAGATGTTTTATACAGTATATCTGGCATTCTCTTCAAAGGAAAAAATCCTAATGAAATATATTTTAATTGTAAAAATTAAATCTCGCACGTTCTTGAGCAAAAAAATTGCTTGTGTCATACATAAATTTAGATGTAAAAAACACGAGAAGGGCATGAGATTTCCCAAAATGCTTGAAAATATTATGTTTAAGTAGAGAAGAGAAATTAATAAGTATAAACCACCTTGTTTCAAAGGAAAACTAAAAGTTTAAGTGTAATTAGTGTTAAAAATTGTTTTTTAGTAATGCTTAAAATATTGTCGATATGTTAATGAATTTATTTTAGACGAGTATGAAATATCACCTCTCAATACATATATGAAATTTTTTTGGGAGTAAAAATGTTGGTAGGTTTTGGAAACTATATTTCAATCTTGTAATGGCTTCCATATTGAGTATTCAAGAGCGCACACCGTAAGGGATGCTAAGGACTTGGCAAAATGACTGGAATCAAGAAGTAAATAATAAACTCCACAATGTAAAACCATATATTACGCCTTCGACTTCATCTTTCAACCGAAAGTTTGATGCAATTCTGACTCGACTGCATGTCGACCATTCACGTATGACACATAGACACAGTTTGGAGAATAATGGCGGGGACACTTACTGATTGGTCTCCGCCTGTTTGCGGCTCTTGCGATGTTCCATTGACTATACGCCGTGTTTTAATTGAATGTTCTGATTTTTATACAGTCCATGTGAACTTTTTAAAATCCTCTGATTTTAACTTGTCTTTCCTTCTAGGGAAATACAATCTTACAAATTTATTCCCATTTTGAAGGAAAATCGGAATTTTTTGTGAAATTTTAAGTCTTCTATTAATTTTACTTACTGTTTCATACGACAAATTTTATGGCGTTAAATAGAAAAACTCAATAAATGAGCTATGTTTTCGGTGCAGCCTCTATGCACCGAAAAAAGGATCCTAGAAAAAAAGATCCTAGAAAAGGATCTTGGGCCAGAAAATTACCATAACTTGTCGTATCCAATCCATATTGAGTACATTGATATCAATAATTTATTTTAAGTTCTTTTGAATTAAATATAAATGTAAAATCAAAAGTTTATTTGTTTTGTTTTATATACTAAAATTTTATTTTATGACTTATCTTTAACATTGATTTAAAGTAATCTGATTTTTAATAATTATAAATAGCTTTAAAAATTTATTTGTTTACTGAAATTATTCAGATTTCACAATTTTTAAAAAGGAATATTCAAGAAAAATGAAAATGCTTTTCTTATTTCCAATTTTTTTATTTAAAAGAAGATAATCGTTAAAAGAAACATAATTTTTAAATTTCGGCATTTAAAAAAAATTGCTTTTAGGTAATTAGCAATTTTCTAAAACCGAATTTTTCAAAGATATTGCGATATAAATTTTAATCTAACATCATTAATCCTTTATCACTAGATTTGTTTAGAGTCATAAGTTCCTAAATTATGAAATGTAAGTCATGCTACATCAAATGAGTTAAACATTCTAATATTTATTAAAAAATTAAACAAATCTTTCCAAATTAAACTTAGGTGATCTCATTTTATAATACTACTATAGAAATTATTCTTTTTAAAATAAAGTAGCAAAGTTGATGTATTACCGTGTTAATTGAAAAATATTATATGATTAAAAATTTTGCAGAACTTGGTGTTCAGATACAAAGAAACTATAATTTACTAATTTCCCTTATTACATTAGCTGTATAAGAAAGTACATATCTTAAAGTTTCTATGTGCTTTTTTTTTAATGAAGAACGAATTAAACTCTGTTAATGGATTTAATTTTTCAAACAGAAAACTGAATAGAAAATTAATTGAATTTGATGAAGGAATATTATAAGCAGTAAAAATCTACTTACATTTTCCCCCCTGATTTATTATAAGAGAAATGCTAAATTTTTCATAAAGAATTTCTTGATTCTTTTACATATTTGCTTTGAAAGAAGTTATCTTTGATTCTCTGTGAGTCGTAAAAATTTAACTTTCCTGAGGATTGCTATAGAGATTATATACAGAATTCGAATTTGTGCAATAAACTCATTTCCATCAGCATATACTTTAAATTTCTTCAAAACCGTAGAAACAATAAATATTATTTAAATTTTGTTAAATATAATCATTTCGATTATTGAAGTTGAACTATTTAATAATAATTCAACTTCAACCATCGGTTTAAATGATTGTCCGACTACCTCGCAGATGAAGATTTTGGAACATAATACACAGGTCATTATCAATTTAAAATACACACATTGTAAGATCATATTTCCCTCATTATGTTTTAGTTGTTCCATGTAAAAGGAAATTTGATCATGAAAAGAACAATCATTAATATTTTATCAAAATCTTCTGAAAGATTTAATAATCTAAATAATGAGTTCAGAGAAAGTGACTTTCGAGAATTGTAATTTAAACGATAGTCTATAGTTGCCAACATTTTTTAAAAAATTAAATCTGAGAAACAGCGGTTGGTTAGATTTATAATATTTATCTCCTATATTTGAAATAACAAAATCAATGCATCTGAATCGTCTTATAAACAAGATTTACCGACAGTTTTATTCCTAATTCTTCACGTTATTATACTTTTCTTCAAGTCATCAGTTACAACACAAAAATTTCAATATTTATCATTATTCAGTATTACTTTAATACAAAATTGATTGAATTTTCAAAGATCAGCTTTTTTTTTTTTCGTACAAAAATTTGTCTATGGTGCAGTTGCAGAAGTTGTACTTTTAAGATTTCAAAATTATACTATTGTTCTGACAGCAGACATTCCACAGTTTTATTCCTTAAAAGCTGTCTTGAATTTGAAATTCTTATATAATATGCGACTTTTGAAGCAAGATAGGTTTGGAGATTTAAAAACATCGATCTTTTAATCAGAAAATTTTAGGAAAGACAAAAGACCCTGTAGGTTTTTACACTGAGAATTTTTCTACGAATTTCTTGAGCATGCGTTGTTTTAGGCAAGGGAGTTTTAACCATCTTTTAAAGAATATGGTAAGGTAAGCATTAAGGAATGTGAGTACTTGCAAAAGTAATTCTTATAGAGTGCGTGTTGCATTAATTAAATGAAAAGGATAGAATTGGATCAGGAATTAAGATGATATACATTTTATAATGAAGTTAATATAAGCTAATTAAGAAATTATTTAATATTCAATGTATATTTTAAAATATCATTATGCATACATATATATTCATTGATTTATGAATGAAATGATGGGTACAGAAATGATGAGCAAATATTATCTTAGTGGAACGTCGATATTTTTTTATAAACCAAATAAACTTACATATGTAGACATTTTTTTTTTTTTTGAAATTGCTCTTCCATTTTATATTTAACTATAGCACTTTCAAATTTTTTAACTATTCTGATTAAATTGTTTTGATTAATTCTGATATTTTATAAATACTTTTCTAAAAAATACCTTGTTCGAAAAAGCAGACTTGTGAAATCTTTTTTACATTTAAAAAAACGTAATTTGGATTTTGGTTAAAAAAAAAAGGCAATAATTTTAGAATTTGGCTAGAAGTTGAAATTATTAGACTTATAAAGGAACTATCTTGATTGTTTTATCGTTCTTATTACACATTTTATAATTAAGGGATGATATATGCAAGACAGTAAGAGAAAAAAATTCAGAATAAATATATGCAATTAAATATTCCTTATATATATTTTATTACTAAGCTTGAGTTAAGAATTTCCTCGCCAATTCTTATAGTAATTGCTGGAAAAATATGTTTTAATTAAAATAGAAAATAAAGATTCAATAAAAATTTAATATAAATACCTTAGTTTAAATACTAAAAAATGTTTTTAAATGTTATTATTTGATATGAATACGATAATATAACTTTTAAAAAATTAAAAACAATTTGTGTTTATAAATATATTTATAGTAATTTCTTCAAAACTATAATTATTTAAAACAAAGAAGAATTGTAATTAAACTTGATGTTCTCTTTGATATTACTTCAGTTATTTTCTGCCATTAAAATATTAGATCTAAATTCTTGGTTGAATTTTTTTGTGTATAAGGAATATTTGTGTGTAAATGAAAAAAATTATATTTTGAAGTCGATAATGATAACGACCATAATGCTTGGTTTTTTTAATTCTTTTTTTTGTGTGTGAACGTAGCCATTTTAGTTAATGATGTATAAATTTGGAGAAAACATGTAAATAAATCATTTTCAAAATTCTCTTAAAAGACATAATTTTATCTAATTACTAATATACTAAATCGTTTAGGAAACAATTATGTAATAATTTTTAACCAAGCATTTTTTTTTTGTTAAGGTCACCAAATGAGGACGAAGCACAAAATTTAGTCAAAGTTCTAGAGAAATATTTGGATCTTGACAGAGGAAGTTTTTCAAACGTTAAGTAAGTGTTAGAAACAAGTTAATAATGCATATTTTGCTTATGAAAAAGTAAATAATATGAGAGTAAAACTGTTTTTTTAAATATTTAGCATTAATATTTTATCTTTACAGTTAATTTTTCTGAGCATGGACAGTTTTGAAGTTTTACGAATTTATTTGGTTATAGAAATTATTAATAATCCTAAAATAGCTGTCATTTTCCAATAACGATTTCCTTTCTTTCTTTCTTTAGGGTTAATGGAAGAATAGTAACATTTAAAGTTAATCCGAATTCCAAAGGACTTAACGCATCTGAAGTTTCTACTAGAGCACGTAAGTTCCTTCAAAATATCCCTTATTGCAGTTTTTAAGTTGATTTAAATTAATCAAATTTTTTCATCGATTAGTTACAAAACTTCAAAATAAAATGTTATGATGATATGTAATATATTCTTTTTTGGTATCAAATATTTTTATTTCTACAAACAAGCCTACAAGCAATAAAGTCTGTCGACTGGAATACTGATTATCCATACACCATGTTTAATCTATGCAAAGAAAATTTCCAAAAGTAAAATTAGAACATTGATATTTTTTTTTCATTTTGGTATTGAATATAATGTTGAATTCTAGATTATAATAAATTATTTTTATTACTAATTTATAATAACAGTTACTGATTTAACTTTTAATTTTAATTTATTAATTTAGGTTTAAGTTTAATGCCATTTATATTAAACCTAAAATGTTAAACCAAAAAAAGCTAACCTAAACTTAAATCTTTTAAAGTCAGCGATTTTTCAAAGCATGTATTCGACATCCATAATAAATGTATGGAAGTTTATTATATTTTACAAATGTAGAAATAAAACAATAGAATGAAAAACAACTAGCGCTTTCAATTTTTTATCACTTGAAATATAAGCATACCGAAGTTTTATTTCCATTATCAAGCTAATATTTTAAAAATATTGTTAAAATCATGGATCATGATAGCTATTTTCAAAATATTTGTAAATCTTTCTTTAATAAGAAATGTTTTCAAAAACTTGTGATCATGAACTTGTGATTATGAAATAAATAAATTCGGTTATATATTTTACAATTCATTCACAGTAAATTACCTACTTGAAATATAATTACACACATTTCTAGTAAAAATATAAATTATTTTTTACATCAAATTTATTGAAAATATTCGAAGCTATGTATTAGCGTTTTTTAGAGCAAGACTCTTAATTTTTTTGCATTATGACTGTGAATTGCAATATTAAATAATATGTTTAATAGTCTATTTTCAATTGTCTATTCCAGTTTGTTGTAAATTTTTCGAAATTTTATTTCAATCAATTGAAACGGCTCTAATTTTCAGAGTGAATTAGAAATATACGGTAACAAATATTATTCATTTAAAAATAACATTTCTGGCATCACCAATGTCATCAAACATTGAAGATATTGTTTGGATTTCATCTCTATAAATAAATTGATGCCATACATCTTGAATTTCCTGTTGTATGGTAAATATTAATTTCCCAGTACTCATTTTATTATTTCATTATTTAAAATGGTTTACTCTTATAAAAACGTAAAGCTTTATTTATGTATATTTTAAAATTAATCTTCCTATACGTATATTTTTGATTGAGCAGTTCATGTGTTTCAAAAATTACCCAATTGAAAGATTTTCAAACAAATTTCGAAAATTCAAAAGGTATATTTAAAAAAAAAAAACTATTCTCTTTTATGAGTGTGAGACTTTGAAATCTTTATAAAGTCTTTTTTTTTTTAGTCTGAAAATTTAGCAATGTAATTTTTAATGCATATCGTAATGTTTGGAAACAATAATATATTCAATATATTGAGTCATCATACACCAGAAAGATAATATAGTGGGAGATAATTCGATTACATTTTCTTACTCATAAATTTTAGAAGTAATTTACAAAACACATATGTTCATATCCAAACCGAATTTTATATTCTTTGTTTCATTATGTTAAAATAGCTTAGGCTAGGTAATTAAGCTGTCGAATATTGTCTATAGCTTGTGATATCGTCTGATATGCCTCTTTTGTTAATATATTCACATGGTCAAAATTATTGTGGTGTAAGATAGTTCAAGCACCAAAAATTATTGTGTAGGAAGATAGTTCAAGCACCGAACTTATTGTTGAGCAAGGTAGCTGAAGCGCCAAGAAAGCTTTTCCTTTTTAAATATTCAAATAATTTTGAAACTTCTATAAACAAAGCCTTAATAATGTAGTGGTTTTATTATTATAAACGAAACTATTTCTTACATATCTGTTTAAGAGAAAGGAATAGAATTTCGATTTTTATTTAAAATTCATTATTTTAAGAAATATCATTTTTCGGAAATAACTAGCAAAGCTTTTTTTAAACGTATGGCAGAGATTGAAGTATTTGTCAAAATTTAAAACCCATCGCAGCTTCTTTTCTAACAGATAAAATAAATCAAAATAAAGAGGAATTTCTCTCAAAGGTGTTTTAAAATTTTAGAAATTAAAATGCAAAGATTTTACTTTTGCATAACATATCTTGAATTAATGAAATCATCTAATTGAATTCGATAATCGAAATTATCGAATTCCCTCTCGCAATTCGAAATATCGAATTTGAGAAAACAAGTGAAGAACTAAATTTCAGTAATATTAAGGAATAATAACATCCAACTTAATTCTTTAATTTTATTTAACAGTGTACTGAATTATTTCTCTATTTTGAAATAATACTATTTTATTTTTATTTTAATTTTCAATTTTAAAGATTTTATACATAAAATTAAACTATAATTTTGATATTTGTACAATTTATTTGTACAGTTTATTTTAATTGAATTCTCTGAATTATAATGGGGTTATTTTCCATAATCCTCTTATGTAAAAGCAACAGCATGTATCTCAGCAGATTTATTCTATAACGGATACTCAGATAAAGAAACTTAAATCCTTATTCCAAATATATCTGGCTAGGTATCAGAACAACATCCATCTGCTTGTCAGCCGCTTTTTGCAGATTTAAACTTAAAACAGTGCACCGGACCATACATCATGCTAAGCTTTTGTAGCAAATTCAGAATTTCCAAAGCAAATAAAATTTATCTGTTACTATAATAAATAGTATCCTTAAAGTAAAAGGAAACATCCTCATTGGTCCCTGAGACCTAAAAGAATATACCAGGTCACTCGCATGAAACCACTATGTGGAAACGTGAACCCCCTTTATTTAGTTCCCCTTTGAACCCCCCTCTTTATTTAGTTTAGCTTACATATAGCCGAAAGTTAAAGCCCTAGAGAGCGAAAACATGTCCCTATTGTTTTTTTTTCTCCCTGCAATTTTTCATCTTGTCTCCCCAGTTTCGGTTCCCCGCGGTTAAAGTCGCTTTACTCGCAATATCCGAACTTCGCCTGCATAATCCTTTGTCGGAAAAAGTTGTAAGGATAAGGACCCTACATCCTCGCCTGTTCATTCAGACGAGAGAAAGAAACATAATCTTGTCCCGGGATTTTCCAAAACAAATTTATGTGAGGTTTTGCAGTGTTAGTGAGGTATTTTAATATATTACGGCGATATTTCTATATTGACTTCTTGTCAATTTTTTAAATTTATTTCTCGATTCAAAAATGTTGGAATTTCTCCTGCTGTATGTCGAAGCACAGACTGTAAAATTATATCATATGCCTAAATGAATGGATTCCCAAAGATCAAAACTTATTTTTCGTATCTGGAAATCAATTATCATAGAATATTTCTTGAAATCATGTTTGAAGATCATACTAAGTTTCTAAAAAAATTATATTGTTAAATAGTTAAATTAATATGAACTTTTATAAGGGCACATTACTGAACTTTTCAACGGTATCCATTAGTTAATAAAGATGTTAACATTTTGACAGGGTTTTTTTTTCATGTATACACTAATAAACAAAAGCAGATGTAATTTAGATATATTTTATAATTTAGGTACAGTTATGGGCATGAACTTGTTTATTGAAAATTCAGTAATGCATAAAACCTTAAATAAATTATGTGAATAGTCTGGCAGATAGAACAACTTTAAAATTTCTTTGCAGTTTTTAACACAAAAAAATTATATTCCTAATTATAATAAAAACAACTAAGCTAGAAATATGAATCATAAATTAGAAACGGGAAAGTAATGTGTTCAATACACCGTACTAATTAAAATTAAGCCAGCAATCGGCCCGATGATATCATTTATGGAAGTCATTTACTTTAAAAATTAGTGCTTTTTGTATTATTTATAAGATTCGAGAAGATTTGTAAAAAAGTTATGTTTATGAATAATTTTTGCGAATACAGGGAAAAGAATTTGTAACACAAGGAATAATATATGAAAAAAAGAGAAAATAATGCGGTTTAAATCTTCTTCAAATTGACTAAAGGAAATTAGAAATCTATAAATCTTTTAATCTATACAAGTTTTATTAATCTAATATTTAATCTAATAGAGTAAATCATCGATTTTTCAATATTCTCTTATATGTTGCATTGATAACTACGATTAAATGGCCATTTAAAGTATATTTTGTCGATAGATGTGATAATTCTGAACTTGCTAAAAAATGTCCACACAATAATACGTGGAAATATTTTTCTTTTATTTATAATGTATTTAATTGGTCAATGACAAATTTGCAAAAACTCCAAATTTCGCGACCAATAGTATTAATGAAAGAGTATTTTTAAATAGATCTATTCAAGTGAATTCTTGTTGCCGAAAATTTAAATTTTTGACTGGTTTTATTTGAATTTGTACAAAGAAACAAAGAAGGTAAATTATATGATTAGAATTTAAGCATTTTACAAAATTATTTTTAATTATTATTTTATCTTGCATATTTTTTCTGAAACTTGTTTTTGCTAATCGTGGTGTTCCTAGTTGATTTAAACACGTATTTTAGTTTAAAAGGTTAAAGTTTAAAAGCCGTAGCATTAAAATATTTTTTTTTTCATAAATCTATTTCAATGATTTTGTTATTATTCATAAATGAAAGATTTAAACTTGCAAATAACTTATTTTTGCATGCTTTTCTTAGCAATTCTTTGACATTATCCCAAAAATGCAGCTAATAAAATTTATTATTTTTATTATTTATGCAGATATAACTTGATTAAAATAAAGTGTTTTTAAAATTCTTCCTTATTTTAAAAAAAAAAGTCCAATAATGAATGTCAGAATGACGAATGTTAGAACTTGAATAAACGTGCCCCAAATTCATGTCGGCATCTGGTTTGTTGCAATTTGTTTCAGCTACTTATATTATTTACAACCCCTCCCATTAAAACAAATTTTGGAAAAGTTTTAAATAGGAAATTAAAATTTAATTCCTTACATGAATAATACCTTTTGATAAAGTAATTAGTGTTAATTTCATTTGCGATTTTTTTTTCTTGTATACAGAATTTTTTTGGAATTTGAAATCAAAATTATTTATTCGCTATGAAGCAAAATCAATTTTACTGGTTTTTTTCCAATTGTAGAAATAATATTAAAATGATCTCTTTGATATCTATGCCTTCTGCAAACATGGAGAATTTTTTTCTTAATGAACTTTTTAAGATATTTTCCAGTAATTATTTTAAAATGTACTATTTTGCTGCTTTATAATGAGATTAAAGACCTCGCGGAAGTACAAAACCTTTATAAGTAAATTAATCTGAATCTGAGATAAAGATTTCTGATAAAACTCTCTAGTTTTTTCTCTCAAACATTTGGTATAAGTGTGAGAAAGGCCATTAATAATGTTTTTTGATAAAACAGGCGTAGGAATTCAATCAAAATTTTTTCTTACGTAAATTCCTTTTCTAGGAATTTAAATCGGAATTACTCGTTTGCTTTGAAACACAAGTACTTTTATGTTGTTTTTTTACTATTATAAAAATAATGGCAGAAAAGATATCTTTGGTCCCAATCCTTTTGCAAATATTGAGATGTTTTTTCACTTTTGATGAACTGAACTTTATTTCTGATATTTTCCAATAATCATTTAAAAATGTACTATTTTGCTGCTTTATAAACAGATGAAAGATCTCTCTGAAAATTTAAAAAGTTCTAAATAAATCAATCTGAATCTAAGATGAGGATTTCGGTGAACATACTCTAACTTGCTCTCTCAAAGACCTGCCTTAAGTGTGAGAAACTTGTAAGCATTCGGGGAATTTTACACATTAGCCATGCTTCTGTTTAGAAACGTGAAGCCTTTAACGGATCAGTGATTTTCAAAAACAGGTAGTAGGGGCTTCTTCTGGTGTGCTATGTTTGCAGAAGCCTTATAATAGTCTTGAAACATCACTTTATGAAAGGACCTATTTATGAAGCAGGCCTTTTGAAATTTGGTGAGCTGTGACTATATACTAGTTTCTTTAAGGAAAAAAAAATTAATAAAACAAATACTGAGATGAATAGAATGCAAATAACCTTTCACACCCATCTCATCTTTCTTAACTCGTTAGCTTCTTTTTCCGTTCCTCTGATTAGAGTACTTGCTAAACACTTTCATGCCATCTGGTGTGTACCTAAAGCAATTTTTTTTCAGATTTATTATTTATTATAATTTTTTCACAATTTATTTTTTATTACTCTATTACCTATCATCCTTCTCGCGTCTTTCTAGATCACCAGATCTTTCTGTGTCTCGCTTTTTTTTAATTCGCTCATTTTATTCATGTCAAAGAGCTGCTCCTAAATGTAGAGATGGAGGGGTGAAACTTTTCAAATTTTTTTATCTCCCATTTTCTGATGAATAGACGTCTCAGGGATGTATGTGTGCTCCAAGGGGAGGACAGAGGGGAGGCACATTGCGCGACACCCCTTTCAAAGCAAAAGCGAATAAAGACAGAGAAAAGTAAGAAGAAAAGAGAGAGAGCGAGAGAGAAAAAAAGCAACTACAAGCACGAAAAAAGAGGGGAGGGGGATTCATGTTCAAAAAGTATGTTTACCTTGTCACTGTTTGTGTGGTATGCTTCACAAAAGACCGTTCTTAGCTACGGCGTGAAACATTTTTGCTGCTGGAGAAAATGTTTATCTCGGCACTGAGCGAACACGCTACAGGAAAAGACTTCAAAGGGAACTAAAGCTATGAACCTCATTTAAGAAGCATGTGAAGTAGAACAGATTCAAATAAAGGGTTGAGGAAAAAGAACGAAGATGAAAATCGTTCTCCTTTCTATCTGACCAGGCTATGTGCCGAAAATACGCTGAACTTCGCAAGAAGAACTGCAACACTATTTTATAGGATTTCTATTCAAAAAAGGCTCTTTCATTACCTTATGTATTGAGGAATGGGAATAGAACTCATCATTTCGAAAACTAAATTCGAAAATGATTCGGAAAAAGATAGCAAAAAATTCTGGGCATTCATTTTGAAATTAGTTTTACGAATTAATTATAGTTTTCATCTTTCTAGGAAATGGATATCGAAATGAGTTTTATTAGAAAATGATGATGTGTTTTCAAAATTTTCATCTCGCATTTGGATTCGAATTTCAAAAACTGAATGTGATATTCTTCAAAGCGTGATTTTTCATTTTCTCTTATTGACATTCTTGGAGAAATCAGTATGTCTGTTACATTATTTTTAGTCATTATTAAATATTTTTTCTGTGATTTTAATTTATAAAGATAGATGAAAAGTAATATTTTCTGAAGAGGAGAAAATAAAACTTAAAGCCCCATTACTTTTTAATTAAAAATATTTTCTTTATTTCAAAAGGACCGTTCCTAAGGCATTAAATTAATTAGAAAATTTAAAAGGATTACTATTTATTCTTTATTTATATGTAGCTTTTAGCTTTTTTATGACTTTTGCTTGATTAGAAATTTTAATTACCTGTGTAAAAATTAATCAATTTATCAGCAAATAACGAGTATCAATTACACTTTGAAAAAATTTTCACTCACATGCTTATTCAATTCAATTAAATCTCTTAAATTTGGGATAAAATATGTAATTTTATGCGAAAAAACAGCATCCTACATAGTTATTTGATTAATTTAAAGAAAAAAAGCATGCACCAAAATATATTTTAATTAATTATCTGAAATTTGAGTTGGCTTCTAAGCTCTAGGCTGCTCATATATTTATATAGAAAGATAATGTCATTAAATGGAGCTCTAAATTACAGTTTTACAAATAACTTAACAAACATCGAATTACAGCAGTCAATAAAAATCAATAAACAATTAAATAATAAGACAACAACAAATAACACAATTATATATTTATTTGTTTAAAATACGCAAATGACAGAGGTTGACTCCATTTACCGAGTGCATTAATCAAAAACACACAAGAAACACTAACCCAAAACAAATTGAAATATACATAAAAAAGGAACACTGAAGAATAAAAAAATTGTGAAGTTTTAAACCATACATAAATAAAAATGCAAGCAGCAAGAAAGATCAAAAAGTAAAACACACACATGGAAAATTTTTCATTTGTAGTGACATATAAATTTTTAAAATCAAAAATGGATGGTGGAAATCAGTTTGTGTTGGTCAATCATAAATTGCCTTTATAACATTTATGACACTAATTATATATTCTTATATGAAAAAGTACCTAACTTGAGATTATATGATTGAATATTTATCTAAATTTTTATGACTAACCAAAGCCTAATATTCTATATACCTGAATGTAATACTGTTTTGTAATGATGACATGATTCTTATAATAAAAAAATTAAGTATTTTAAAAAGAATATTTAAAATCTTATACTCGTATTATGGATGTGTTGATATGTCTTCATTCCCTTTAGATCTGCATTAGTATATATTTTCAATCGGATGATTACACACATTTGTTATGGAATCCTGCAATAATTTAGAATAGATAATTTTATATGATTTGATACTTGTGCTTGATTTTTAATAATTTTGATTTAAAATAATTGCGATTAAACACTCAGAAACGTTATTTATTAATTAAGAATAAAATTTAGCATATATTTCATTTTGATTAAAACTGAATTAACATTTAACACCATACCTCCGTTTCTAGAGCTGAGGAATTAAATTAGTAATATAACATATGAAATACTAAATAACATTGATTAACATTTCATAAAAAGGCTATTTATTGCTCAAAAAAACTGTTTGAGTGCTCATTTGTCCAAAGGGCCATGAAGACATTTTCTACAAAATGTATTTCAATTAAACTAGCATTTTTGCACATAGTCTTAAGAGTGCAATATGATAAATCTGAATATTTAACACATTTTCATAAAAGAAAAATAAATATCATCAGAATGATTTTATTAGAAGAATAAAACACTTAAAATGCGAAATATTCAAAAATTAAGCCCTGAGTTCCGAAACATTCGGAATTATAATAGAAATTACCTCTATGATTTTATTTCCGAATGTAAATTGCGCCAGTGTGTAAATTTGTAACATTGATTTGAATGAACTAGTATTGAGACCTGTTCGAATTAATCGATTTCTAACTTGGGACATTTGACCCTTTAGGCAATTGAATCGATAATTTTCGGAAATTGTGAAACATTTAATAAATTGTTAGTTCATTTCCACTTGGCCTTCAGTAATTCTATGCACTGGAGGGTATTTCCACCAAGATGAAGAGACATAATGTTGTCAAATGATTGCATATTGCAGAAATCATTACATTTTTCAAAAAAATCTAACTTAATTCTTCTCTTAAAGCATAATTCAACTGTATTTACTCTTAGGCATGATTTAAGCTACAGACTGATTTACACCTTCCACTAAATTATGAGATTGACAATGCTTTATTTTAAGTTTAAATGTGAAAATCAAGATAGGAAAAGTTCACCAAGGCATTCTTATTAAGTCATGCGCATGAAATTAACTTTGCAACACATTGTTGTAAGTGCTTTTCTTTTTTTAGCACTTTTAACTATTGTATAAAATATCCACTATATAACTCAATCCAGGTTTCTAAACTAAACACTTTTTAATCGATTTTACAATTTTTTTTATTTTTTAATACCCTCTAGTTTTTAATTTAATTTTTTAAAATTGTATATTTGTGAGGCTGTTTTAAATAGAACGGAAAATAATTTATCTACATATTTCATTTTTAAAACCTTTTATTATCACATCCGTGATTTAGAATTTCATAAATTTTTGCTAAAAATACAAAATTAAACTAAAATCAGTTTGAATTCTAAATTTAGGTATTAATTTTTGAAATACTAAGTATTTGCATAGTTATAAGCATTCATGTAAAAATACTTTAGATAATATATGTAAAAATATGAAAGTACAAATATGAGATAATTATTTGAAATGCCTCTACAACTAAGCATGCAAACCTCTAAGGCTTGATACTACTTCATTGATTTGATTAAGCTGTGCATTTGGAGATTTGAAGTTTTTTTCGAATAATTGCAGACCCATCATTAAAAAGTGAATTTGGGACAAACAACATAAGTATTTTTACTTTTGCGCATGCATAGGGAAAATATAGCATTTTCGAACGAATTAATTATGATCATCTTAAGAAATTCCGACATTTTGGATCTCCAAGCGTCTGGAAAAAAATATTTTATGCTGATATTTTTGAAAATCAAGTTTACAAGATTTGTATTGTATTATATTTAAAATCAAATCTATATATTAAGGTAGAGAAACATCGGTGAGGAAATTATGAACAACTTCACCAAAAAAATTAATTTCCTTTCCAGTAATAAGAAATCGCACCTAATCAAAATTGCCATAGTAAATATTTCTTATCTTCTTTTGTTTAAAATCTCTTATTTTAATTGTCTAATTTCATAATCTTAGTATAGTAAAAGCAGGCATTTTAATCATCAGAAAACCGAATTCAAGATTTCGATTTAATTTTTATGTTTTAAATCCCCTTGAGACCAAAGATATATTTTTGGGAATTTTTTTAGTGAGTTTGATAGTTAATAACCGCTTTCAGCTTAGTGAAATCCTTAACTGAATTCATAAAATTCTATTAAGTTTTGAGCGAAATCCATTCAGAAATAAAGTTTATTTTAAAGGAAACAAACTCTAAAAATTAGTACCTACATAAATGTAAATTCGTGACAAATTTTCATTGAAGTTTGCCAAAGGATGGATCATTTGCCAGTTTGTATTGCCTCTTTAGAAAGGAACAGACTTCACATATATAAAAGAAACACATTGCTAATTTGTAATGCAACCTTCAAGCTTTTTTTAAACTTTTTAAAAATAAATTTTGTATTAAAAATATTTAATTATTCTTGATTGACAGACGATTTTTAATCAATTTTTTTACTTAAAAAACTATCTACTTTATCTTTAATGACAAATTAAATATTTTTTTTAAATTTTGAATATAAGATTTTTAAATGAAAGCAGTCATCTAATAAGCGTGTACAGGAACTTATAATGTCATGGTCCAATTGAACTTCACTAAGAAATTTAATATTACTTCAGAAAATTGGTATATGATATTATTTATGAAAGTAAACAATGTCTCTAAGTGTTGAATTGTTATCCCGCAATATCAATTAGCAGGAGCAAAAATCGGAACGCAGTATTTAAATAATACATTTGGTTGTTTGTGGTTTTATTATAATGGACAAATAATTCTTTCATGTGAATTATATAAAATACTTTTCTGAAACATTTCCCAAATTTATTGGGCGAAAATTGAATTTTCAGGGGAAATTTATTTGATACTATAATTTTTACAAATATATTGCATTTTTGTCAATTTAAATTTATAAAAATAACTTTTAACTTATTTTTTATGAAATACAGTGAAGAAATTTATTTTTTATGTAGTGATTTGATATCTGTAAAACTAATTTAAAAATTGAAATCGAATATAGCATTGAAAAATCTAATTTAAAATAAAAGAAATTAAATCTGGTTATATCATAGATGGGATTAATTTACAACAATCTTCCTTATTTTACAGCGTCATTAATCCTGAGTTAAATTTCTCAGGGAAAGACTTTTAAAAAAATAGAAAGAAAACTCAATTCATCTCCAAGATAACATATTAATAGAATTCTTTAAAAATGATATATTTCATTGATACGGTTTTTTTTAAAACTAGAAATGCACTTGGTTTTTAGTAAAAATTATCACACTTTATTATTATAAGAATTCTTTATAAGAATTATTATTTACATTTATTTACATATTAATAAAATAATATTATAAAACTATTTCTTGAGATTTATAAAAGTATAATTTTTAAAATTGGAAAAAATTTAGTAATTTTGCTATTTTTTGAATACTGATAGTTAAAATATTTTATTTTTAAACATTATAAATAATTTGTCTATTAAGCATTCTTTAATGTTATATCTTCGTTTAATATCTTTCTGAATATTTTAGAATTAAAATTGCAAAACTGTATTGATATAGTAATTTATAATAAACGAATTGTTATGTTATAATTACATGAGATTTTCATTTTCATAGAATCCCTTTCCAACGAACTTAAGAAACAAACAGGACTCACCGTTGAAGGTGCAAATATCGGCGACAAGGTAAGATTTTAAATGTTATTGATTTTGAAATGCTCCCAGAAAAACTGAAAATATCTATGAAATGTTTTCATAATTTTTACAAATTATTATGAATATTTTTCTAATAAATTCTATCCAAAGAAAAAATATAAATAAATTAAGAGTTTCCAATTGTGGATTCAATAGAATTCAATGAAAAATGGGGATGGCATTAAGAATGAAACTGTGCGTTCTTAATTTTTCGAATAAAAAAATCTCTGATTCTTTTATTTGATTTTTCAACGTGATTTATTTTATCTAAAATATAAAACCAAAACCAAAGTAATTCCATATTGTATAAAGCACGTGAAAGGTTCAGATTATCATCTTTTTTCCTGAAAAGGAGAATTGAAATTTCTTCAAAATAATTCATTTTTAATTTTTATTATCAGTCTTAATATTAATAATATTTATAAAATTAGAATTTTATTAATTTTTAAAAAATTTTATGGCAAATTAATTAATTACTCGTCTATTCATAGCGACTTTGTGACTCTATTTCGTATTAAAAACAATTTCAAAAACCAAATTTGAAAATCAGATATGCAGTATGTGCGGGTGTTAATTTAGGAAGGTGGACCCGATTTGAAGAAATCTTAATTTTGTATTCTTCATCACTTATTGGTCTGTGCACTGCGTTCTTGTTTGGGGCAGTGGTGAAACTGCTATTCTGTAATGCGCTCTGACAACGGCAGAATCGTGGGCAGAATCTTTCAATGACAGAGGGGGAAGGATCCATTTCTTCTTTTCAGGATTTGAAGTGGCTATTACTCTATAGCGAGTAGAATCGAAATAGCTGTACTATTGGACTATCGATATTTATCGTTTCTTTTAGTGATAACAAATTGATATTTTTTTAGCTGGTTCACATTATAACTTTTTTAAAGAATAAATCTTATTTTCTTCAACGAATAAAAATAATTTGGGGATTATTTATTCAGCGTTCAGATATAAAAATAGAGAAATATCTTAATATTAATTTCTAACTGAATGTTTTACAAAGACGACACATAATTTCCTTTTTATCCCTTATCTACGCTAATATCTATTTTATACCCAAAATTAAGTATATCTTCTTTATATTTTTCATGTGTTTTGCTTATTGTTTGATGTATTGGTTTCGCTATTTAAATTTAATTCAGTTGTTGCTTTATTTTTATATTTGCAAAGATACATTTTCAATTCTTAGTTTAAAAACTCAAATAATAAATATTGTTTTTGATGGTGATGTGAACGCTGTTTTAATTAAAATTGCAGCAGTATATTGAGACGTCAGAACTGGAAATAAGCAGAATTAATTTTGTTCAGAATTCCAACATATCTTCTTTATTTTAAGTTTTGTTTCTTTGGCATGGATAGAATGGGATTTTAAAGAGCTTAACTTTAGTAAGCATTTTAAAAGCTTATTAATGAGCTAAATGTTTTAAATCAAATTGCTTGTTTTTGAAAAGACAAATAATTAATGCTATGAGTTTTTGTAATGTTTTTAAACCAAAAATTAGAAACCGTGGCTGAAATTTCCAACTGTAGTTTTTATGTTTGCATTCTTACAATTTTTCACTCTTAATCTGCTTATTGATAATAATCTGAATCTTTTTTTTTATTATATTTGAATAGTTGAAAAAAGAAATAAATTCCTACACATGAAAAATATTTCTTATGTGTAATTTCATTTTAGAGGAATTTTAGTAATTTCATTTTAGAGGAATTTCTGATTCTATGTTATTTTCAATTAAATAAAGGCAGATAGCATTTTGGATAGAAATACAGAAAAAGTGTAGATTAAATAAAACAATATTATAATAGATAAAATGATTTATAGTAAATAGGCTTTGAATATTACCAGAAAATGCAATCATGCTGCATATCAAATTTCGGAAGTTATTTGTTTAGAAGTGCATATTCAAGACTTTTGTGATTTATTTAATATGTGAAATTAAAATTATTTTTTAAACTAAAAGTATCCTCATTAAAGCATTGTTTATATAATTGAAGGAGCACTCAGTGTTTGAAAAAAAATCATGTTTTCTCCCTTCATTTTTACTATATTTACAGTTAAAAAGTAACAACTTACAAGTGTCTGGTGCTAAGAAAGTTTGCATCAAACACTTAAATTTAAAAAATTAACTTTATTTCTTTTAAGTAGTCTGTCTCTCTTGTCAGTACTTAGATCTGTAGAGATTTTTGTCTAGCATAAAATCTTACATCTTTGATTTTATAATTTTTCATGTTCAAAATTGTTAGTTTTTCATACTACAATATTTCTAAATTAAAATAATTTTAAAAAAATTTCCAAGATTGTATACATATATATAATACATAATATGACAAGTACATGCTCTATATTATCATATTCTCTCAACTCCATGGTTCAAATCCCACACTTCACCTTGTTGTATATCTCACAGCTATATATATATATATATATATATATATATATATATATATATATATAT